>JAQIXX010007465.1:0-10795 GCA_034700605.1 Willowsia nigromaculata | reverse complement strand
CTTTCCATCCTTGTTAAAAATCCACACCAGCGATGGAACTTGCTCCATGGCGGAGGTACTCTCTTGACACCATTCCCTGCAGACCAAGCGGCAGGACTTCAAGTCCCTCAGCTTCAGCTTCTTGAAAATCACTTTGAGAACCTGGAAATATTTTAATTGACACAATTAACTTTATTAATTGCATTGACAATTGCATGCGCACAAATGACAAACAATTCATAAACTTTAATTCAATAATTAATTAAGGCTTAATATTGTAATTAGTTACTGTAGAGTTTTGAAGCGGGTGTAACTCCCCCTCGCGAACTCCTTCCATTTTAACGGCAATCCTGAATGCCAGAGCGGTCCAAGGATTCTGAAAATTCAAGGATTTTAACGGACTTCTTTTGAAGATGCACTGCTGTCGTAACTCCACAATAACTGAGATTCTTTTAGCACAGCTGAATAACGACGAAAACCGTTAACTTCCTGAACACTTTTCGTTTTTCGAACACTTTATCTCTTCCTTCCTTCTTGTCTCTGATGGACAGGCACCAAGTGAAAAGATGAATTTAGAGCTGACAGCTGAGATAGAACTGGTGGGCAGAGCTCCCCCAGCACGGTAGACGGTGCTACTCCAGCACGGTGAAATCGTTTCCCCAGCACAAAGACAATCCCGCCCTTCAATGGGGACTTCACGATGGTAACGACAAATGAGCTGATTTCAGTGATGGAATGTGATAGCATTTTTGACACCATGAATGACTTTAAAATTCGCCGAGTTTCCGAGCACTGAAGCCAAGTAAACAGAAAATATTATGAGCTTTCCATCATTTAGTTTTTTAAAAATAAGCCTTAAATACGTATTCTGTACTTTTAATTTAATTTTTTTTTTAAATTTCATTTAAACCCTTAGTCACAAAATTATTTTTGCTAGTTATGAAAGCGTTTAGTTATAAAATTTGATATCGTATAACTTGGATTAACTTTATAGTCTGAGGCTTGTAAACATTAATTTATATCAATCAATTTATCATTTTAAAACATAACACAGAAGATACAATAGCATTTAATTAATTACTAAGTGGTAATTTGCCCAATTGAACAATTCAATTATGTTTTGACATTTAAGCATGCACGACGTATGCAATTTGCTTATGTATATGTGTAAACCCTTGATTGAAGGTACATAAGTTCCCTTTCCACACAGTGCACTATTTTTACTCTCGCTTTAACTGCTTTAACTAACTAGAGCATCTATACTAACATCGCATTAATTAACATACAAGCATCTGAGTTTTACAAGCATGTATGCATGTACATACCATAATTTAAGAAGAACTGGAGCAATGCACTCTTTTTCTAAAAACAATTGGATATTTTATGCTTAGAAGAAAAAGAATCTTTTCAGCTGCAAGAGTTGATACCCAAACTAAGCACAATACATGAACATTAGCGAGCAACTTTTCATAACATTAGGGAACATACTTTAGTACCCCTTCAAACAATCTTTTGTTTTAATAATCCCTTTTAGGTTGAACTGAAGATTCACCCAAATCAAACACCTTTCAATATTCTCATTATTCCAAATGATGCTTCCAAAAACTTGGAACATAGATTGACTACAAGTAAATAAAGTTTTTGCTTCATGGTCATATATATCTAAATGTTCTAATTTCATTTCACATTGCACGTGGATGATTTGCTGCAAATTTAAAGATTCTATTTATTCAAATTATGGCATGTATCACTTGGAAGTCTACTACTGTTAAAGCTGATAAACCTTATTCACTTCACAACCCCATGATCAGTTTTATTATTTAGCATTTGCTTTGTGCAGTCATTTATTGCATCCAAAATTCCACCCATTCTATTTGACTGAAAAACCATTAAAATATCACAAAGTATACCAATACAGTTAGTTATACAGTTTAGAGTAAAAATATTTACATCATAATATATTATATCTATCCATTTCAACGTTGTGTTTCACTGGTATAAAATATGTTTTAAGAGACCATGGAAATTTACTTGATTCCCCAATTAAGGTCCATTAACTCAATACAGGCATTGTTGATTTGTGTTTTTCACATGAAGAGAATACATGCAGGCTCATTGAACAAAAGGCTAGCAGCTTTTTTACTAGTCATGTAATTTATACATACAAAATAGCCAACCCACCATAATACCTACACCTTATTTTCTGTCTTTGGGGTCTTGTTTGATTAGGTATTTTTTCTAATTTTAGTTTCATCAGTTTTACTGGAGTTACCCAAATGTGAATAGGTATTCATTTCTCATCAAATATTTTTACCAATGGAAACATTACTTGTTTCGGTTCACATAAATTTTCCATCCTTGATTCAGTTCCCATTTGCGTATATAAGTTGCTGTTGAAGCCTTTATGAAACATAATAGTTTTCGGTTCGTAGCTAAAACATCTCTCTTCTCTCTTCAAAAAATTGTGAACTATTTAATTAACTATGGGTTTGAAAACATTACTAATAGTGTGCATAATTGCAATGTCGTTGACAGCAATATTGGGTAGCAACAAGGACCTCGAGAATCAGGTTGGTTTTTAAATTTAAGTGTATTCGCATTTTCATACTGTGATTTTATCAAATATACGGATTGCAATGTATATATGTACCTGCGAAATTGTGTGTGGATTTTCATTATTGTTAACACACAATTACTTTTTGTTATCCACAGAAATTGAGAGATAAATTCTGTACAGCTATATTTGACCCTGTGTGTGGGTGTGATGAGATTGTATATGGAAATGAGTGTGAGGCAAAACGCAATGGTATGAAGCTTTTAATTTTATGTTGGTTCTCAGTTATAAAATTTGTATGTGCTCCAATTAATAATTTTCATTTAAACCTATTTTTAAAATGTTTTTTCTTTAAGGGACTCAAGCTGCATGTAAATCGAGTGCTTCCCAGTCTGGAGGACATTGTTCATGTCCTGATCGTCCAAATTGTTAGTCATGCTATTTTTAGCTGTACTTTTGGTTGATGTTTTATTTGCCCAATTAAAAACATTTTTTATTGTAAGTTGTCTCAGGTGTTTATGTCATTTCAAGTAAGTATTGTAAACTTCATTGAAACTTTTATTACTTCAAATCAATTTTCTAAAAAAGAAGATCAAATTGAATCTGTAAAAATAAAGGGTTAAATTCATGTACACAATACACCCAACAAAGATGATTGTGAATGATACTTTTGAAAACTCCAAACAATAAATTTCTCATTCCTCATTACCAATATTACATTTTGAAGAAAAACTTTTATATAATCTTTAAAGTTACAGCCTCAGGAATTCCTTAAAGTGATCTGGGATTACGCAATTTTGCCCCATCTAATGGAGAAAGCAATCTACTAGGCCATAACCAATGCACGAATTTCATTTCTTTGTGCCTCAGAGGCCTGTATTTTTCATGTAATTTCAAATTACGTTTAGGACGTCTACTAGCAGTACACTAGTACACTTTAAATAAAAAATGAATTAAGGTTAAGAATTTATTTGTTTTTAACCAGAAAGCACAACAGACTTGTGAATCACAAGTCTGTTGTCTGCTTGTGACCATCAAAGCCACACCATTTCCTTTAAGCACACTCATGTTGCATTATTTACAAAGCAAATATGACCATCTTGATTTAATATTCAATGTTTAGTTTCATTAAAGACATTATTTTTACAACTGTCAAAAGTTTTCTTCACATGAAAACATACACATTCAATACCCTTCATTATCCTAATTTAAAGCCAAGATTGCATTTTCCGTTGAACTGCCGAGGAATGAATTGACAAGGAAACACTTCATGGCCTTGTTCGTTTTTGTAATTAATTGAATGAACCTTGTAATTAACCTTGTAATTATTCCTATTCACATTTAAGGCAAATGAGTGGCAATTTCTGTGGGGTTTAATGTAAGACTCCATTTTTAGGGGCCGTATGAGATTCATACAATTCCTCACAAATCTTTTTTATCCTTATCCTATACGTTTAAAAAATGTAGTTTTTGTCTAAGGAAAATCATAACAGGAAGTTTGTTAGGCATTATCCACTCCTAATTCCAATTAATCCTGTTTTAGCACACGTGATCGCTCATATTTTTCTTGGCTTGGTTTCATTAAGTGCATGGTTTCACTGAAAATAACAATATTGCTGGCCGAGTATGGGGTTTTTGCCTATGGCATAGATTTAAAAAATTATTAAAATTTAATGAATATTACATCATTGAAAAATATAAAACGTAGATTTCCAGGACCGAATATAATGCCGCAGGTAGATATTTTTTGCTAATTTTAGTTCGTATTACTTGCCCCGTGGACAAAACACTTTTTCAAGATATGATTTTAAGGAAACGCGCATCACCATTTCTATTTCAAGGTATCACTCATAAGAGGAGAAGTAAACAAATGTAAGCCAACTATGTTATTTAAATAATTGAGACCATCAACAAGCACACAGTTTACTTTTACTCAACGTAAATAAACAGAAGCTTTACCAAGCTGAAGCACACACAAAAGCTTAAAAGGATCTCAGTAGTCAGATTTATACTTTTTATAATTTAAAGCAATGAAATGCATGTAATGATGAATGGAATCAGTAAACATAGTTGGGAGGAAAGAACGATAAGAATTCTTGCTGAACAAAACATTTGAAAGCTCTACATGAGTTTTTCGGGCATTATAAAATCACTGCTTGATGCCTTATTATCTACATTGCTTGGACGTTATGGACAAAATCAATATACTTTTTCAATCCACAAAGTATTACTAGCTTTGATTCAATTTCAAGCTCCAACTTTTTACTTTACGTACCTTGCTCAAAAGACGTATCGTACGCAAGCTGATAGCAGGATATCTTGTTTTAGCTTATTAATGACGGTCTTAATTCTAACCTTACCATTTATAATTATCAACCTCTTTCCAATGGGATGATTTTACTTTTTTCTTACTTAACATTTACTTAACAGTTATCCAAATACTGAAGAAATATGACATACATGTTTTAAGCACGTGGTACTGGATTCGTAAAAATGAAAAGTTAATTTCATGTGCACAATACACTAAAATAAAAAGATTGTGAGTGATACTTTTGAAAACTGCAAACCATAAATATCTCATCCTTCAATACATAATTACATTTTGACGAACAAATTTTATATAATCTTCAAAGTTACACTTTAATTAAAATGTTTGCATTTCTCTTCCATAATTCTCGTTTTTGGAAAGGTTGTTGCGTAGACTGTAAAATCATTCCTCATAGTGTAAACATTCGTATATGAGAAATAAGAATATTCTTGCAGTAAAGATGCTTCTTCATTCAGTCGTTTGAAAAGAGACTGCACACTAGTTGGTGATTGTCGGAGCCACACCAATTCCAATGACCACATTCTTGTTACTTTTTTTTAACAAAAGGTATGGCTATCTTGAGTTAATATTTGATTCCAGTTCAGGAAAATTAATGAGTCAAAAGCAGTTCGTTGATTTACTTCAGTCATATGTTGGTCTTTTCATGAATGAAAAGGATTTATTAATTGGTTTAAATTTGAAAAGTAAAACATACATGCCCAGGGGATAAAGGATGGTAAAATTCTTGATAAAGTGCCTCCTGAGGTAGTCTTCTGTTATCATATTTCTTAAAGGTGTTATTATCCAAAATCAAAAGCAAAATTCGGGTCAAGCCAATAGTTTTAGTTAATATATTACCACCGATTTAATGGTTTTCTCACTTGAAAGTTGTGGACTTTTTTCGAATGCCTTGATGCCCCAACTGACCACAGAGGTGTGATGAATGCGTGTAAAAAATGGCATGACTTACTGGCTTCTAAACGAACTCTAATTATATTTTATGTGGTAAATATTTGAATAAAACACTAGAAATTATTTACTAGTTTTAATGTAAGTACATAATAATAACATACTGCCACTCTAATCTTTAAAAAGCAATAAATACATTAGAAACAGTATTTTTTACAACTCAAAAATTTTATTCACGTCAAATCATACACACTCAGTACCCTTCATTATCTTCACTTAAAGCTAAGATTGCATTTTGTGTTTGAACTGCAGAGGAATGAATTGGCGAAGAAAAATTTATGACCTTGTTTGTTTTTGCTATAAGAAAATTTGCAACTATTATCACCATTCCAGCTCCTTCGTGTAATAATTGGTTCTAATCACATTTCAACCACATGAGTGGTGAGTTCAGGCGAGTTTAAGGTAAAACCAAGACTTTTTAGTTGCTGCAGATTAAATTAACAATAAATCATTGAAATATATAACATACTGCACATATTGTCGCAGATAGATATTTTTGATCCTTTTAGTTCTTATTACTTACTACGTGAATAAACATTTTTTATGATATGATTTTCAGGAAAGGGGCACCAACTTTTCTATTTTTGTGTATCACTCATAAGACGAGAATTAAACGAATGTTGAAGACACAATCCAAGCCTGTAAGTGGTGCATCAACAGGTACACAGTTTACTTTTACTTATCGTAAATAAATAGAAACTTTCTCAAGCTGAAGCACACACAAAAGCTTAAAAGGATCTCGGTAGTCAGGGTTGAACTATTCAAAATTTAAAGCAATGAAATGCTTGTAATGCTGAATTAAATCAGCAAACATAGTTGGGAGGAAAGAATGATTAGAATGCCTTCTAAACTATACATTTGAAAACATGTTGAGTTGTAAAATCACTGCTTGATTGCTTTTTATCTGCATTATTTAGACGTTATGGACGTTGAACAAAAATAACAGTATGAAGCGTATTTCATACTCCTCAATATAAACTATAAATGAAGCGTCTTTACTATGTTTTTGAAGCGGTTTATTTTTAGCATTTAAAAAATTTAAGGACGTCTTTAACTTAAATGCACTCGCTGGAACTTGATTACGATTTTTGGTAGTGACGTTTGGAAGTCTGGAAACAAGTTGTTATGAAAGCAGAAATCGCAAAAGTTCGTTCAACTTTGTAGGTAAAATCCATTTCCCTTTTTTATCAATTCTCGAGATAAAAACGAAAGCTCATTTTTTCGCCTATGAAGCCTTTTATAAAGTGTAGGAAGCAGGCAAATAATCAAGTGCAAAAGAAAATCACAGCCCAAGGATTGATAATTGATTTATTTTGCCGCAGGAGAAAACAGGCTGGATTACTGTACTCCTTGATGAGTTCATGCTTTCATATAAAAGTAGCATGAGAGTGAACAATTCGAGCACTTTTCTTGTGAGCTTGGTACCAGTTCGTTTTATTGAATCGTCATTTTAAATCATCGCATCAAACCTTTTTTACCCTACTACTCAAATTTCAAAATGACTCCAACAATCAAGTTCGCTGTTGGCATTGTTCTGGTTCTGATTATTGCAACTCTTCCAGACGCCACTTCTTTCCCCCAAGAGGTTTGTTAAAAAATTTCGGGGTTTAAAATCAAATTAGTAAGAAATATTGTTTCTAATTTAGTTCTAATTGAGTTTGCTTGTCATTTCAAAAAAAGGTTACGGTTCCCGGTCCGAGTACTGTAGAGGCTGAGGAGGGATGCAACTGCCCACCCACTGGGGTCAAAGTCTGCGGCAGTGACAATAAAGTTCACGAGAGTGCCTGTACTGCAAGATGCAAAGGTATGCTATGTTAAAATATTTTTTATTTACACAGACACATGTAAAGCCCGTTTGTTGATATTAAGTTCTAGCTCACAAATTTCTTGTTTCTTTTAATTGATCCAGGCGTCAAGGACTGTCTCCTAACAGGTGGCTGGGCTGTAGGCAGCACATGTCTTTGTAGTTTTCTTGGTATTGACGAGTTTAGGAACTTGTTTTCAAAGTAACTTTTCCGTTTTGTGTATTTTATTCTAGTTCCATGATATAAATTAAACATCAAATTAATTTCAACTTAATGGAACCAATAATATCTTTCTTACTTTAAAAGTGATTCATTATGATATAAAATAAGTAACATAGATCTACAATACTTGTTAGATCGGACGATAAGAAAGAAAAGTTTATGCAATAAAATAATGTCTACATACTGATACTTTTTGACATGAATTCGCAGGATTATCATTAAAAAATAAAGCTATTGAAAACATTGATGTCTACATCAAGTTCACTTTTGCTTAATTTAGTTATTTCCTTAAATACTACAACCTTAAATTAAATCTTATGAATTGAAAAGCTATATGTAAATCAATTTTTGCACAGCTCAATTAAAAAACTTCTCAGTTATAACCACGCTGGAATTTAACAGCTTCAAGATTAAAAGAAAATTTCCGAAAGTTTTCACTAATAATCTTATTATGATCATGAATAAAGCTATTGCTCACCCCTCTCGTAATCGTAGCCACTTCCATTTTAGGAATAAAGCTAATAATGACAAATGTCTTTCATGTGTATTAAGTAACTTTCCTTTTTTCACTTTTCAGACAAATTTGAAATCTATTCACCCCGGAAATGTAAATATTGCAATTACATATTTTAGAGCAACATTACAGCATTTTTTATACAATTGTAAATATATAATGATCAAATATGACTGATATCTCTGCTAAATTTTAAATTTTAAATTAAAAGGTCCCTTTAATTAAAATTCACACACTTACATATATGGTTGATGTTTTGCCTGGTGTTGGGAAGGACAGAAAGAGTGGAACCAATTTCTAACTAAAATTTTAACGAAATGTGTGGGCAATCAAAGCAGATTATAATTGGGGGAAAATGAAAAAGCTAACTGATTCCATATGATCCGTTCTGTATTTGTCTCTCCTTAAAATCTCAACAATGCCAATTACAGCTCATGTTTCATTCATAATAATTTAGCTTGCGAGATATACTAGTTCAGGAACGTTTCCATGATCCATTTCCTGCTTAAATCTACTCACACATGGCTTTAACAATGAAAAATTATCAATAGTTGGGGATCCCCATTTTATTCCATGGCTTCCGATAGAGACATTTATATGGGGATACAATTTTTTACTCCTGTTAATGTATTCAATGTATTTTTACAAATTTCTCGTAATGACCATTCAGAAATATTCAGAACTGATAGCAGGATATCTTAGTGTAGCTTTTGAATGACAGTCCTTTTATAATCATACTATCATCATTTAGAATTGTCAACCTCCTTCCCTTAATGAGAAGATTTTACTTTTTTTCTTACTTTTCCAAATATTCAAGGAATACGATTAATTTCTACACAGGTGGGAATAATGGATCAGAAAAAATAAGAGTTAAGATCATGGACACAGTAAACTACAACAAGATAAGGAATGTAAAAGATACTTTTGGAAACTGTACACAATGAATTTCTCATCTTTTTTATCAATATTAAATTTTGAGGAGTAAATTTCATAGAATTTTTAAATTTAATCAAGTTACACTTTAAATAAAATGTTTGTAATCTTGCATGATTCACATTTTTAGAAAGGTTGTTTCCATAGACTGTAAACAGACCTCTCATAGTAGAAACATGCATATATGAGGATTAATATTATTCTAGCAGCAGAGATGGTTCTTTATTCATTTGTTTTGTTTGTAAACAGACAGCATAACAAACAGACAGCATGTGACCATCACAGCCACATCAATTCCTATGTCCACAGTCTGGTTACTTGTTTTACAAGAAATTTCACTATCTTGACTAAATATTTATTTATTGATTTACTTTAGTCATGTGTCGATAAATTACTAAAATTTCAGTAAGACCTTTACAGGAAGCATATATTAATATATATGCAAATTTGAAGGCTTGTCCTCCTTTCAAAAGTACTAGCTAATGAGATAAAGGATGGATCCTAATTTACTTGACAAAGTTCCTCCAGAGGTAAGCTATTGTTATCAACCATAGTTCTTAAAAGGGTTATCAGTTATCACCCAAATTCAATATGAGTCTAAAGTCTAAACTAATTGCATTATTCAACACATTACCACCGATTTAATTTTTTTCCGAGTTGAAAGCTGTGGGAAATTATTTTCGAATATCTTGATAACTGACCAGCAAAGTGTGATTTTCAGTACTAAATATAATGACGCAAACAGGTGCTAGTTTACTGTTTTTAATGCGTATTACATACTTTCCCCTTGAATATATTATGTTATCAAGATATAATTTTTAAGAAAATGTGCATCGCACCTTCTATTTCTTCTGTATCACTAAGAAGAAGAGAATGAAACAATCGAACAAGCCAACCTTGTAATCGATACAATTGTGATCATAAACAAGCACATAGTTTACTTTCACTTATCATGAATAAAAGGAAGCTTCCTCAAGTTTAAGCAAACACAAAACCTCAAGAACATCTCAACCAGTTAGTAGACAAGGTTGCACATTTCATTATTCAAAGCAATCAAATGCATGTACATAATGATGAATGAAGTGAAAAAACATACTTGGTAAGAAAGAGAGATAAAAATATCTGCTGAACATTACACTTGAAAACTACATGGGATTTGCGGGGCATTGTAAAATTAGAGCTTGAGCATCATGAGCTATATTTCGTGCTCATCAATTATAACTTATAAATGCAGCGCCTTTAATTTATTTTTAGAGCGGATAATTTTTAGTAGTTTAAAAACATTGAGGACACCTTTAACTTTACTGCTCCCACTGGAACTTAATTACGATTTTTGATGGTGATGTCTAGAGGTCTGCAAACCAGTTGTTATGAAAGCAGAAGACGCTTGAGTTTGTTTAGTTTCGACCTTGTTAGAAATCCCTTTTAATTTTTATCAATTCAGGAGACAAACACGAGAGCACAATTTTTCTACACATGAAACCTTTTGTGAATTCTAGGCAGAAGGCAAA
>JAQIXX010007464.1:0-10796 GCA_034700605.1 Willowsia nigromaculata | reverse complement strand
TCCATCTTCTTCATGTTTCAGTTGCATTTCAGTGAAAACGCCTTTTCCAGTCCTATTCTAAACGCATGGCAGTAGTTCCTACAATAAAAGATTATGATTAACTGATTACGATGATCTTGATGAGCGGTTGATGTTTTATACGAATTAAACTAGGTATTTCAATGCAAAGTCAAAATACACAAAGTTTTATTATGATATTATAAATAGTTTAGTGAATTTAATTAAAGGTATGATCCTTCTCTTTTTGGCAGTTTGCTTTATGTGTTCAATGCTAGTGTGCTTTATTTGTAATATGACATAATATATTTGGAATGCACCGACTATAAATTTTTTTCATCATGGTGAACTTTGCTTATGAGATTGTTTCATGATTATTTATTGTTATGAGCAAAGAATGAAGTAATGTAAAAGTTCATGATTCAACTCCAAAGTTCATGGCTTCAACGTTTACTTTATGAGTAATTAGTAACGAAGTATTATATAGCAGACGAATTTAAATTCCCTCACGTTTTGCACAGGTACACGTTGATGCAACAATAATCCAGGTGAAAACGATTCGGTAGTTGGCTTCTTTTAAAAACTTTTAAAATTAAGAATAATGAATGATTACGTGTTTCCGGACAAGTTGGCTCCACCATACATGCAGCAAATAAGCCTTGATTACTTTACAAAAAGTATTTAACTACACAAGGAAGCCGGATTGATATTGATGTCAAGGTAATGCATTCAACTTGTCTACAAGCGGCACATATTTATTTTTATATAAACTCAGAATACTCAGATTTCGTAAGCCCACATGTACTGATAAACTACTAATTGAAAATAAATTCTATATTTAGTAAAAGGGCTTTTGAATTTTTACTGATGCTTCATATTTTCATGTAACATATGTTTTACAGGATGATTATTGATTAAGTACTGCTTAGTTCATGAAGCACTCAAAATCGAAAATCCTGGTTGAATACTACATTCCTATGTAAACATGACCGTGATTCATCATTTTAAAGCACAGTAATAATACTTATACAACTTTGTGTGTTCATGGATGAATTTTGAGGTTCTGAACTTGGAGAAAGAATTAACATAATATATTCACAGAAGTTTGTGGTAAGTCTAGCCCTAAATCTGAATCTTTGTTAGTGGAAAGGATCAGTGAGTCCATTTCCATTTTATTGTATATCATTTAAAGCTTTTTGTGCTTAAATAAAGAAATGTGACTCCAGTAACACTACTTGAATTGCAAACATACATAAATACCAAATACTCGAAACTTCAAATCATGTTAAAAATATTGCTCAAATCTTTCTCTGGAGTTTTTAATTATTTTATTGTGGGCCTATTGTAAAAATGAGGATCATGACCTGCGAAAATAAAATCATAAAAAATCGTCAAAATATCCACTGTTCCGTTTCCTATGTTGTATCCATGTGCTGATGAACTTGGCATATATGATGCAGGTAATTTAACGATGTTTCACTGTCAAGTTTAGTATACACTAGATCATTTTTGTCTGAATGAAGGCAAATGAGCTTTGGTTATCGCTATCTGTCAGCCATCTAATTACCAACAATGCATTTTTTCACTAAATGTAGGGGACTATCTCTATATCTTATCACTTGAACTTATTGTATCGACAAATAGAGAGAAACAAAAAAGCGGTGAAATCATCATTAGGTAAAAAAATGAATCATTTTTGAGGAAATCAATAATTACTTTATCGGCTAATAGTCTGATTACTTTCATTATATAAGTTAATAAGTTGTCATTTTCAATAAATCCTCATAATATTCCTTGTCACCCGACTTTAAAAGCCTATCAGTAAGTTACCATTGGTTGTCACAATTTTATTTTATTCATTCCAATAATTCAGGTGTATTATGTTTAGGCAGGAAATATCGACGTTTTTAGCAATCGATACTCAATATTCAACGCAACTTACATCACATCATGTTTTGCTAATCAATCGCAAGCAGACAGATAGAAGAATCTCATCTTAATCTACTCACAGACCTTGTCACAGATAACTATAGAATGAGATTAGCACCATCACTATGTTTTCATGATCAAAACAAAGCAACTGATCAATCTCATTCAAACTCGGATTGTGTAACAGCATATTAAAATGAATTGGGGGAAAGAACTCATCAAAATATTATGGCTATTTAGACAACAACACAATGAATTTAAATGAAGGCGTACGCTCGTACGCTACGGATTTAATAAACTTCTCTAGTAAACTTTTGAAAATGGTAGTAGAATGTATGTATAGATGAATGCACAAACATACTAATTAACCAACAGTAGTAAATAAAAACAACCAATACTTTTATGCACTCATGTAACATTTTTTCACCACATGTATAGAATTCAAAAATGTTTACTGAAGCATCTCTAATGAATTCAATAGTATTTTGCATACAAAATTTAAGTTTGTATTTTTTTGAAAAATAAACAAGCTATTTCATTGACAACAGTATTTTCAATGATATTTTTTAATTTACTAACTTCCGTAAATTTCAAGCAGTCCATCATGTTGTTGGAAAATAACTGTATTGAAATTAAGGCTAATAAAAAGTACAATACGAGTTGCTTGGTACAAACGTTTTTAAAAATGTCATAAAAAGAGAAAAAGACACGCTGTACTGAATGAAATAAGAAATAAAATTTCATTCACCACAACTCAAACATTTTGATTTCTTTAAAGTAATCTTTTACTATTCGGTCGCCAAAGTTTTATTATAATTATATTAGGTTGTACGTTGAAATGAATAAATACGCTGGATAAATATTTAAAATCCTACTATTTCTTAAAGTTAAACAGTTTGTGATAACTCTTTTAACACCTACAATGTATTTAAAGTGCAATTTTAAAATACCAGGAACTCGTTCTATGTTCTAGAAAATGAAAGTGTTCCACCAATATTCAAGGTATTTCGCATACCTTAAGCTTACATAAGAATGGGACTCCTGGGTGCTTTTCAATAATATCCTACTATGAACAATCATGTTAATTGCACATTAATATAGCCAACAAAAATATGAAAAATTAATAACATTTACATCAAAATTTGGGCATGTTTTATTTTTTACTTTTTTCTCAGTTTTCGTGCATAGCTAATGCACATGTACATTTTCAAAGTGGCAAATCATCATATTTTTCGACATTCAATACTCAATATGTAACTTATATATTATCATATTTAACTAATGCTTTCTAAAAGAACACAGGCAGATATCCATAACAATTGTATATTATATGGATCTATGTCGAAGAAAACATTTTTTTATATAGATAACTACAAAAATGTTTGTCTCTGATCCAACACAAAGAGCATGAAACAGCTCACTGTCAATCTGACTCTGACATGCATTGTGGGGAAAAAACATATTCCGTTTACATTTACAAGCACACAAAAACGACATAGCACTTTTCTAACAAGTATATCAAAAAACAAGCATAAAAATGCATATAATCTTCACACACAGCTAATCTGTTCTCAAGTGACCATTTGTTTGCAGTAAGCATTGTTACTTTAACAAATTAACATGACAAATTTTCTCTTGTAAAATATGAATCATGAACTCAAAACTTCGCTTTAATCATTCAATCAACCATCCATCCCAAATATGCAGCATCCAAAATACAAAAAATATAACCAAAAGTCATCTGGTCATTTTACGTTACATATATACATTCGCTCATAATTAATCCATACAGGTCATGTAACCAAAATATTTACAAAAATTCACTCTCTCAAAAAAAACCAAACTCACCATTCATTTGAGCTATTCCATACATTCACGTTTACACTCAGCCAAAATTCAAAACTCCTCATTTACAATCCACAATGGTTCATTTGAAACAAAAAATCATGATTAAAAATGTCCACGCATTCCATTTGTACCTTAATATCATGTAACACCTACGCACACATTGCATTCAAAACTATTTATAGAAAACTGGTTACACGTTTAATCATATAATGCTTACCACATCACTTACCACACACTATACACGTACATTTATCAGTTCAAGTTCACGCTAACATCACGCAAAACAGTCCAGCTAATTACATTTAATTAATGCAAACAAACATAACATTCATACTTACTATTTAACTCGTTCTCTCTAAAGACTTATATGTGTCACATACATGCTGTCGGTCAACCAGCCATCCACAGCAATATGACATTGCACTCATTTCGTGTTACACCTCATTTTATACAAAAAACATTTGTGTCATTAAAATTTTTTTTACTCCTCTGTCATTTACATTACATAAAAGATAATCTGTATTAAGTACACATAATTACTTTTCTATTTATTTTACGAATGTGCTATAAATAACAGTTAATAAGCTTCTTCATTTTTTGTAAACTTGTGACCAGGTTTACACAACAAAAATGTCCCTTTTATCCAGAGATTTCACTATGAAAATGATTTTGGTCATGTTTAAGTAAAATAGGAAGTCCATGCATATTTGAAAATTTCCTCCAATCCAAACTCCTCCACGTTGCTCTGCTGAGCAAATGCCGCAGTTCACAGTCAGTAAAAACCGTACGTTTTTCTCTTTCTTTTGCTGAATAAGTAGAATAATTGTCGTTAAAATAGAAATTTATGAACAGATTAAGTTTAACACGTTTCTCTCATCTTAAGACACGAGTGTTTACTGTGTGCTCTATATAGACATACGAAAATGGAATGAAAAATGCAGTGAATTAAAGTGACTCTCTGCATTCCATTGGCATTTTCAACTCTTTTCTTTTGCAAACGGACCAAAGAAGCCCACTACTAGACTTATTTGCAACCTATTATTATTAATACGGATGTTCAAGAAAGGAGAAACCAGAAGAGTGTAAACCCTAAAGTCCAACTACTGAATTCTCTGACATGTATAAACGCATAGAAATTGAAATTGAATAGAAAAAAACAAAAAATAAACATATACAATAAACCCTTAATATTCTTCAAATTAGACTTATTTTTTAACACATAAAAATGCTTTAAGTGAGTACACAAGTTACATTATATATTTTTTAGATTTGCTTTTTCTATGAATTGATGATCATAGTGCATCGTTGTTTGCTACATATAGCTATGTCTGCGGAAGGGCAAAGCCTGAGTCACGACAAATAAAAGTGAGTAAATGCTTCAACGCTTTATGTGTAGAACTATCTTTTAAAACATTAATTGATTGACAATGAATTGTAGTAAAGAAAACAAGCAAGAAAGGCATTGATTGAACATTCAGATCTACCAATTGTCTTTTACCTAACATAAATTTTAGGTAAAATTTAAGTATAATAATTATAATCAACAATATAACAGGCACAAATTAGTCAAGGGATTAAGTTATTTTACACGAAAACAAACAGTAATACGTTTTTTGGTCTATCGATTACAATTTAAAAGTGTATCTGTACTATTGCTTACGCTATCAGGTTAAAAAAGAAATGTCCATTGCACAGTTTTTAAAAACACTTGAGTGAGATATAGAGAATGTTTTGGGTATTTAAAAATACAAAATAAATTATTTGAGTTTTTCTTTGCTTTTTCAGTTTAATTTTGACGAGACTAAAGCCTGTCCAATCATACTCTGTAGCGTTCATGTAATTTTTGAAGCTGGCAACACAAAGAAAAAAGCTATACAATGGAGTGAAATGAAAACTGGATCCTAAGTTTATAGCACTTACACAATATTATAAATTTCTACTTGACTACCTTGTACAGTCTTTTTTAATGCAAGTAATTGTAAATTTAAACAACCATGTTATAATTTTTTGCGAAATTATACTGCATTTGGAGCTTGCAGAAATGATAAGGTATTACAATAAAATCAAATCTATATTTTCAACTAAAGTTTCATAGTATAGTTTAGATACTGAGTTTGTACATTTAACAAAAATCAATTCCTTAGTTGACATCCAGTATTCTGGTTCTTATTAAATATCCAGGAATTAAACATGATTTAACAAATAATATGTTTAAAATGAAGCAAAAATAAGAAAGTAAATCTAAGTCACATAAAACCACATAGCGCGGTTGTCCCCTAAGCTCAGTGGAAACTTTATAGGATTCCTTTGTATGATGAAAATATATTCCTGTGTGCTAAACTAAATAAGGCAGCAAGTAGAAATTTCAAGGAGCTATACAATACTAGGTATGCAGCACTATGTAAAAAACCAATAAAAAGAAGACATTGCTACCCGAAACTAATTTATTCAATTACATATTATCAGACACTTTAGTCATGAAATCAATTTTCAATATCTCAACATCATAATAGTAGACAATATGTAACTACCTTTATAAAATACTCAAACTATACTCAGAACTCAGAAAAGTCCAATGCGTCATTTGGTTAGCAGCAACTCAAACAAATGAGAATCTTTTGCACACTTTAAGAAATCGAAATGTTGTTTTTCTTCGTATTTTGTATTACTGGCACGGTGCTGGGGTTTACAAAGGGGAAAATGGACTCCCATATTGGCATATATCCCCAAATCACTAACCTTCCAGAAATAGTTAATTCCTTCTCACAACTAAATTGTCTTGTTCATGTTGAAAACTACAAAAATGTAAATCTTAAACCCTTTGATCATTCTATCATTTTACGAAAGTTACATGTTACGCCCTATCCCCCACGATATAACAAATCGGAAACACTGATCCCATTTGCACTGAAACTGGAGACTCCTAATTCTAAGGAACCAATCAATTGTGCTGTAAACAACTCTTCTTCATTTCGAGCCAATTGCTCATATGTATTCGCTATATTCGTAAGTTTATTTAGCACACTTAGATATATGTCCCTTGCACACCTTCCTCCTTTTTAACCTCTTTAAACGGAGAGAATAAATCAATTAAAATCCAAGTGTACTATAAAATGTTATTTTTTTCCATACAGACTCGCCGCAAGCAAATGATATTGGGATCTTGCATATGTCTCAACAAACTCCGTTTTCTTGTAAAGACAAAACCATGGAACTGCGAAGTTCAAATCGAGCTTTACCCTGATCATAATGAGTGGAACCCAAAAATATTTCAGTATGAGCTACCAGCAAATGATATTTCTGTTGAATACATTGATCAGTCA
Source organism: Willowsia nigromaculata (assembly GCA_034700605.1). Lineage (NCBI taxonomy): Eukaryota > Metazoa > Arthropoda > Collembola > Entomobryomorpha > Entomobryidae > Willowsia > Willowsia nigromaculata. Next base: position 3,699 of record JAQIXX010007464.1, on the reverse strand, counting down.
CTCCGGCCTCAGCTCATCATTCTAATTGCAGCAAAACATCAAACTGACGATGAGTCTTCTATTCGAAACTGGATGCGTTCTTGTATTCAGCACAATCTGGCAAAGGACAACTTTGGTTCACACGCTATGATGATCAGGTTTCTGACAGCTTACCCTACAAATGTATTCACCTTGAATTTTGAATTACATGGAGAAATTACCGCATTATATGATCGAGAAACTTGTTTCGATTGTAAAATAAAAGCTATTGCCTATTGGATTGCATTAAATCCAGACACCCGTAAGCACATTGTCATGCCTGATAAAGCATTGCATACCATTATCAACCCAAATGGAGGCTTTCCATATGAAACAAATCAGCGATGGGACATTGATCGCGCAGTATCAAAACAAGAAAGCGACAATCGTATTCTTGATGGAATAATCCGACATCTTCAGTTTTGTCCAAATTATCTCTCAAAAACATTCAGTATCCCAATGAAATCCGTGGCAAAACTCCCATACGATACACCACATTATAAACTGTTTCACGCGACGGCTCACCTGCTGCAGGAAATATTTGGAAATTCATCATACGGAACAAGTTTCAATGATGGAAAGCAATGCGTCAACGGAAAACGCTCCACGTATATCCCCCAACTAGACCCTATACCAACTGCATTTAGGACATTCTTGATAGTTCGTGGAGAGGCAACAAACAAAAGCCTTTACCGATGGCTTTCTCTACCAACCAATGTTACAAATCTCAAATTTGTGAGCTGTGGTGGTAACCGAGGAATGGATGGTCTTGCCTTTGCAGAATTATTAAACGTGTACGAATATCCAGTTTGGATTTGCATTATATTTACAGTCGTAATATTAGCATTCACTATTACTTTGGTTCAAAATGGGATATTGGCAATTTGGAGAGCACGTTCTTTGAAATATTTACTAAACGTTGCAAAAGTGTTGATTGAGCAAGGAGATCCATTTCTCAGAAGCATCGTCATCAATGCCAACCTACAGCCAGCAGTTGGGGCATTTCTTCTTGTGGGAGTGGTTCTCAGCAACGCGTACAAAAGCCAAAACGTCTGCAATATGATCAAACAAAGAAACTATATCCCGTATGAAACATTTAATGAGCTGATTGATAATAACTTTACAATCTACACACGAACAGCTTACATTGATATTGAAATCGAATATTTCCCAAACAGAATGCAAGGAAATAATTACACGATGAGTTATAGTAGTCACGTCATATTGCTTACTAACTTTTCTTGGAACGCAATTAGATCTGAGGTACTTCAATGGAGTCTCGCTGCTAAAGCAGGTTCATCAAATTTATGGAAAACCTTGGTTAAACACACAATGCTTCATCCAAAATTGGAACAAATGGTTTGGAATCTGATTTCACCATATTTATATTCCAAGTATACTAAACACAGCCGGTATTCTTATCTAGTAGAGTTTAGACCAGTGTACTTGGATTACATTTATTTCCCAAATATTATATGGAAGAACGAAAGTGAATTTCTGTATGAGGAATTAAGGAAAAGTACGAAAACTGCGGTAATTGCAACTACTTATATGGCTAATGAATATGGTAGAAAATTACAGATGGAAGGGAAGCAAGACGTGTATGTTGGGAGGGAAGCATACTCAAATATTTCCATCACAATGTTTCTATCAGGTTTGGTAAAACCTCGTGTTCATTGGAGAATGAAAGCTATAGTGGCATCTGGACTTTGGAATTGGTGGCCCCAATTTCTTCAAAAGAGTAGCGTATTTACTGTAAGTGGAACACATCGATCAATCGAAGACGAGCGACCAAATATGAGTGGAAATGTTTTACTAATATTTTTGTTACTAATATTTGGTTTTTTGTGGGCAATTATTTTGGCTTGTTTTGAAATGGGTCCGAAAGCTTATAGAGTATTTGTAAAAAAGATGACCTTTCTACTTGCTAGCCTTAAAGCTAATCTTGTTAGTATAAAAGCTCTGCTTACTTACCTATATATAAAAGTAGTCGCGTCAATGATGTTGCAGTCAAATGATGATATATAAGCTTGTACATAAATAAATTTGTACATAAATTTGTAATGTTAAGTGATATATGTAAAACTAGTTATATGTGCATGATAAAATACAACAAAGTATATAAGCTAAATAAAATTTTAATAAAAAATTCAACAAATTGAATCGGAACTACAGTTTCAGTGTACATGTTATATCTTAAAGTTGGGAAAAAATTTAACAACGGTTAATTGATGCAATTTTAACTTAATACGTAATTATTCTTAAATTGTTGCATGAATTGTACTAAAATAAAAAATACGATTAATACACACTGTCGCATAACATTTGAACCTTTTTCAATTAAAAAATAGATATGTTGTAATAGTTATAATTGTCAGTGACAAAAATTTAAGAGTTTCTACTCGAATCGGTTGCTTGAAAAGTTAACGAAATAAAGAACAACATGTTCTCGTTCTGTTCATAATTTATTAAACAAAGGTTTGTTTCGTAAAAAGATATCGTGTAGATAAGCTAGGTTGGATAAGTAATTACATTAACTGTTGGAAAGTTTGTATGTGTGGAAATCAGTTTTAGGGTCAGTATATCCACAAGTGTTTCAATACTTATAAATTTATGGAAGTCGTTCATTCGTATCTACAGTATGGATGATGGATATTTTGGCATTTTGGGAGCATAAGGGCGTCTAGTCATTGCAAATACCCGTTCTCACTTACAAAGCTATGTTGTCATTGAGTGTTTCTTTATTTTATGTACATGTATGTATTTATGTGTACAGGGAGATTACTATTTACGTAATCCCTTTTTGTCACTTGTAACAATCAAACTGGTTAAAAAGTTTTAACTGGCTACAAATATTTTGTATTATCTTATGATCAGGTATTTACCATGAATTAAAGTCATAGTCCGGTGATATGATTTTAAAGAAAGCAATTATTTAAAAAATATTGATTACAGTTAGTGCAGGCGATCATGATATTGTTTGTTGCTTTGAATCTGAATGATTACAACACAACACCATACATATCTAACTAGTTTTCTATTACTCAATAGCTTTATGAGGGACTGTGTAGAGCATATATGAACATCCTACAATGTACATATAACCATTTCATAAGACCATCTAAAGTATTGGGATATTAACCGCCTAGCTTTGGAATGCAGCCAAAAACATCTAATGTAAATTTAACATTACATCATTCTACTGTTATCAGATAATTCTATTGTCTGAAATTAAATGTGTTCTATTCCAAACATGCATATTCCAAAGTTTTTGAAACTATCCAAAAATCGTTTTCAATTGCTCAAAGTTGGTTTTAATTTTAATACATGAATACATGAGTTAATCAATTTTTCAAAATATACCTAAGTACATTTTTGACGCAAGTGTCTGCTACATATATGAATAATTGATTTCATCCAAAAATACGAAGTCTGAGATGCTCACATTTATCATAGTTTCACAAGAAACTACCCAAACTGCTAGATTTAATGCGAGTATTACGAGGTTTTTAAAGCACGTGCATTAAAGGCATGATAGCATATCTCACAGGTTTGCACATGTTGCAAGGTACCACAAAGCTGAAAATGCTAGACAAAATTAGGTACATACCGTAAAATCCCAAATAGACGCCCTGTCCTGAATACGCGCCCCTTCCCTATAAACGCCCCGGCGTCTACTGA
>JAQIXX010007463.1:0-10797 GCA_034700605.1 Willowsia nigromaculata | reverse complement strand
GCGATACGATACAGGGGATGATGATGATGATGATCTATGTATCGGTATTCAACTCCACATCATAATACCCAATGCATAATCCAATCCATTCCACCACAACCTTTTCAGCGCAAGTGAAGGGGGAACTTTACTACTCCACCACACAAGTCAGGCAGCATCTTTCCCAAGGGCCAGGCAACATCTTTGCACCACCACCGCACCACCATATCAAAACATCAACAATTAAAATACCCATGCACAGCAACAATATCGACCTATGCATCAGTATCATCGACACAGAGGCGTTTTTCCACATGTATGCATGCAATTGCCTGCACATCACGTTTTATGTCGTATGTATGGGTATGCATGCGGCTCGAAAAATTTTCTCATCATCTTTCATCTTCACCATCATCATCATCATCATCAGCGATTCGTAACTTGTTGATGTTGTTTAAGTAATAGAAGAGGTACCACTGCTCCTTTATATCGTCCTTCATAATCATCGTCGTCCAAAACTCGTCGTCAGCATCGTCATTCTTTGGATGGCTACCATACTGAACGGTAGTGGCTAAAGTTTTGTCGCTTCTTGGTCAAAACTTGTTTTATTTTTTATTCATTTTTGATTGAGTTCTGTGGTGATTTGATTAACTTGTGTGTTTAGTGCTGCTATGTATTCATCTCTTTTACACGACACTTTAACCATTACGTCAATGAAAATTCAGATTCCTTTGTATTCTTTGTTGATAAAACAATAAAGTTGTCTTCAGTTGTGATTGCCAGTTTTAAGACAATTTGGAGGAAAGGGCAAAGAAGAAAACACAGTGAAAGTAGGTAAAAATAGAAAGATGAAGGTGGATTCAACGACAAATAAGTTCTCGTACTCCTCAATTATGGACGCCGAAGATGACCTCTTGACCATGGCGGGAGTTGGCTATGGAGGGGATGATTCCTCCCAACATTCTGGAACTAGAACAGAAATGAGAAAGGTAAACCGTAAACGTATGCAATAGAAGATTGCGATTTGCAATGCATTCTGCCAAGATTTGGATAGAAATGGGGCGAAATGAGATTTTAAGAGATTTCATTCGTTTCTTTTTGTGATTTAGAGTAACAAGCCAATTATGGAAAAGCGTCGGAGAGCAAGAATCAACAACTGCCTGAATGAGCTCAAAAATATTCTTCTGGAAGCCATGAAAAAGGACCCTGCACGCCATTCAAAGTTGGAAAAGGCGGATATCCTCGAACTCACAGTGCGTCACTTACAGAACATTCAGAGAAATCAACTTGCCATTGCAATGGCTACAGATCCAACCGTGCTTCATCGCTTCAAAAATGGATTTTCAGAGTGCGTTACAGAGGTAAGCTCAGTGCAGTGCACGCTTTATTATTGTAAATTATACCTGTTCAAGAAATCATATTATCTTATCATATCAACTGAAACGAAAATTGCTCTCTCTCGCTCGTCTCAATCTTAAGTAATAAAGCCAAACGACTTTAGTTTGGCTGCTTGCTGGAGTCATGTATCTTTTTGGCATTTTTTGTGGGTGAACATTCTCGTTTCACAAAAAAATCGATTTTTTTGGTAATTAACTCGATTTTTTCTCTTCACCCTTTCATAGGTGAATCGCTACATGGGAAGATTGGATGGGGCGGAACCAGGCATTCGTCAAAGACTCGTAGACCATCTCGGCAACTGTGTGAATGGTCTTCAGCAAGTAGGTCCAGCTCCTTTTGGCTCCACCGGACCAGTTTCAGCAGCCGCAACATACCCTGGGGCAGTGGGTGCACCACCACCACCAGCATCATTCCCAGGAGCAACAATGCCTCCGGCTACAGCTCTTGGCATTCATTCGGCTGCTGCAGTTATTGCCAACTTGAGACATACAACCAGTGCCACTCATATACCACCCTCGGTAGCAGCACAACAACAGCATCTTTCTGCAGATGATCTCAACAACAATTTTGTTCGTGCTACTGGGCAACCCCATCCTCACGATACTAGTGCAAGACTCATGTCCGCATTTGCTGTTGCTTCTACTTTACCACGACCGCTGAGACCTCCAAGTCCTCCGTCATCGCCTCCAATATCACTGAACATGTCATCCTCCTCTCATGAATCTTCTAGTACCCCTTCGTCCCTCTTTCAACAGTCTACACCATCCTCCCGTAATGATAGTGGACTTTCGGATCACTCAGACATTGGTTCTTCCTCAGCTTCCAGATCATCCTCGTCTTCAAATCGCACCAGCAGTGGAACAGGTGGGGATCCCATTGACTTTTCTATCGGAAAAGTATTGACCCCTTCTGAAGGCCAAGAAAGTAATGTGCGACCAGGAGGCGCCATCAACTCGACTCCTGTGCGAGTGGTGAAAGTGGAACCTATGCCTAGTATCCCGACTCCAAGTCCGGATGAGAGCAGCATGCCTCCAAACAAGGATATGTGGCGCCCCTGGTAAAAATAATTCTCTGTGAATAAAAAATGCAACTGCAAAGCATTCTCTAAATTAGCGACGATCAGACTGAAGGTGTCTTTGTCTCAACTCACACAACTATTTCTCATGTGTTTGTGTTTATATTCTGCTGGCAGAACAATTATTTTACGTTGTACAAATACAAGTTCTCCGTCCTAAAGTAGTAATTGCCAGTAAGACTGTGATTTGTTGAATTCGTTACACGAAACGATGATGATAGTGAGTTAAAAGGTGACGTTTTTTTGTGATGTTGGCAATCTTCGGAGGAGGAAGCTATGCATAATGATGCAAAATAGATTTGCACACATGACAAATGATTTGCTGAAGGAAGACTGGAAAAGTAGAAATAAGTAGCAGGCGGGGCTTTAAAATTTTAATGATCTAATGTTTAACCTAAAAACCAGTATTTATACGCATGTATTTTTAGGAGGGGTAAATTTTTCTACAAAGATAGATGCTAAGTATTTCTCTTGTTGATATACGTATCATTTATGTGAAATTACGCATTTATGTATTATATCTTAAATTTTGTGATTTATACGATTTGTAAATGTAAATGTTTTTTGTCTATGCGCTTTGCAATAAAAAGTTCTAACTTTAATGGAATGAGAAATTGTTGTCGCCTCTTCAAATAATTTCTGTGATTCTTCTTGTTCACTTGATACTGAGTTACGTCACACACGCGGCCGTCTACACTCTATAAACATGTATCCAATCTTTTGCAATGCATTCAACTTGATACACCGACTTTTAGCTATTTATTGTCATTTTTTTAACGTCAAACTTTGCTCAGCAGAGAAAAAAATGAGTGCATGACGCAAGTGTCAAAAAAGGCAAGAAGTGGAAGGAATAAATGGATGTTAACAAAAAATGAAGAAAATACTTGGCAGTTACTCAGAGTGCATGACTATAATTTTGTTAAAGTTGTGGGAGGGCGGAGAAGTATATTTCATCAGCATCAATACAAATGCGCTACGCACTTTTTCGAACGCAGAGATGACGATGATGATAGTTTCTTGAAGTTGGAATTTTGGAATCCGTTTAATTTCACAGTTCCTGTTCAAATGAAGTATGCAGAATGCATGCTGCAAGAGAATTCGAGTAGATATAGTTGATATAACATGGATGTGTTTTCAGAAAAGTCCCTCTAGATTCGAGGGAAAGGGTTGTAGTCTAAAATTAGAAACACTGGTAAGTGCGTATGTAAATCTTTCGTTGTTTAGCCAGGATTACCAGACATTATTATCTTTGCGCTGCTGGAAATAAGATGGAGACGATGATGCACAAGTACAGAAGCAGATTGGTGGTACATAACCAGTTAAAGGATAACTTGTACTTTGAAAATATAAGATTTTGATCGGTTGAGAAACAAGCAAAAAGGGAGAGTTGACTGGATATCCGGAAGTAGTTGCCTTTCAGTGCGTTACCGAGTTGGTCTGTGGAAAAGACAAGTGAAGAAAGAGCCGACTTTGTTCCTCTTCTTCCTGCGAAGGTGAAGACGGCAGAGTTTGCTGCTTAAAAAGAAAACGTTAACGTGTAAAGTTTATTGGAAATAGTTGGAATTCAAAATTTCTTTCAAAATATGGTGAGAGTTTACGATAAAATACGATTTCAATCGTAAATTATAATTCAATTTTGGTGATTCATATAACTTTACGTGACTATATGTAATTAATTGTTCTTATTTTTCGTATTGGTTTCAGGAATTCAAAGTGAAGAAAGAGGCGGAATCACGTAAGTGTTAAAATATTCTTTACAAATCTGAATATTGTTGTCGGAAGAAACTTCTTGCCCTTGACCTTTATTTGTTTTATTTTTATTTTTTTGAATTAAAGTTCTGGAGAAGTTGTTCCAAGCCCATTCCCGCTCAGGCCAAATCAAAAGCGAACTGATGCCTGCACTGTTGCGGGAACTAAGTGCGGATCTAAATGTTAATGGAGCAGAAATCCAGGCACAAATTCCGGGTCACGAATTTCAAGGTTTGTAAATCATAATGTTATTTATTTTGATAATGTACATTTTTTGTGAACGGTACTAGCTAGACTAGAATAATGAAAGTGTTTTCTATTGATTGAACATGTTTTGGATCATTGCGTCCGTCCAATCCTATATTCATTTACTGTCTTACAATCTAAAAATACTCTTGGAACAAGTTTTGTTTTAAAAGATGCAAAGATACAAGTATGCTACAAAATGTATTAATGTATCAGTTTCTACAAACATTTTAAGCACAAATTGTGCTGCACAATACATGCGTAAGATTGTGTGTATGGATTCATGCGTGTAGTTGATAAAACGAACAACAAACGCAGACAAGCTAAAAATATCTCAAAAACTACAGTTTTTTGTTGACCGTTTCGCCTCCTCTTTTTTTATGCAGATGCTGTTGACTACGACACTTTCCAGCAAGTGATGCTCCACTTCCTTGTGAAAAAGGCGAAGAAGGAGAGCAACGAGTTTGCCCACAAGAATGTTATTGGTCTTGCGGATTTCGAAACACCATGAGAGCTCCCGAGTAATTTTCTTCTTCATTCATGTAGCATCAACATCCAAACATCAAATCATGCCAAGATCATCGTCACAAGCTGCTACAAGTAATGACGATAAAGATAACCAACTCTTAATCACACATTACGTACTTGTAACTTTTTTCATTTAGTTTCTACTGTTCTAATTTGTACTGTTGTTTTATTATGCTTGCTATGTTTCAAAATTATCGATAAAAGTGACTTAAATTGGCAGAAATCGGGAAATTGCTTATCGTTTCGACATTTTATGCTTTTTGCTTTGTTGTTTATGTGAAAAAATAAAAGAGAACAAATAAGACAATGCTGTTTATTATTTTGAATTCTTTTTTTTTATTGAACTCTGTTTATTCTTTTCAAATGCGTTTTTTATCATTCTATAATAATCATTTTGTTTTATAATTAGGGATATTTATACTTTTTTAAATAATGACTCATTTCTCATATCTGAAAGATGCACGAAAAAAATTAGCATTATTGTATACGGGATGCATACACAAACACGCGTTTTAGTAGCAATAATAATAGTTAAATATCATCATTATCAATCAAGTCCGTAATAATAATAATAAGAGTTTCTTTGTTAATTTTTCATAAATACGTACACGACATCATCATTTTCTCTGTTTTAAAATTTTTACGTCAATCTTTTCATTCTTAAATCAGTATAATATGTAATACAGTAAATAGGGCTTCCTAGGTTTGATAATATTAATTTTTGAAAATCAATCTCTCTCTCGCTTTCGCATAAATTTTTTTATCTCTAATTAGATTTGTTTCTTTTCAATCTTTCCTACCATATCCATATTTTTTTTATAGAAATGCAGACGAGACACAAAATCACCAGGAAGCGCCTACGTACACATTCACTCACATTTCACGAGACAATTTCTAAAATTTAATATTTAATTTGCTGGACCTGTCACTCTGACTGTCATATAAATTACTCCCAATTCGTCTCCTTCAATACCTGATGAGTTGTCAAATCAGATTTTTGGATAGCATTTTTTGTCATTAAGTATCATTTTATTATTATTTTTATACAGAAGAGGCTGACTTGAAAAATGGTATAAATATTCATCAAAATGATGTTAATGTTTTAAATGTAATCATTATTGTTTAACATACTTTCATGCGATAAACCTAATTATTACGATCGGGGACACGATTCCATATTATCTGTTCATCTACCTACAAAATATTAATGAGCTACCTACTTTGTTTTATGTTACATAATAATAAGCAACTGTTTTAAATGTTAATATAGTAGACTGACAAGATAATTGCTTTTTTATTAAGCTGAATTATTACATTAATAATTAATATGTAATGTGATCATTACATTCTTACTCTGATGCGTCATCCGTTGGATTTGTTAAACATACATAGGTTAACTAAACTGGAGAGAACATATTTTTTTAATACGTGTATAAAGCATTGAACTATTATTTTAAATCAACCACATTGATCAAACCACGCAGTCTACTTGAAAACACGTATGAAATTGTGTAGTAATACTCTCTTATTTAGTTTATACTTTTTTGTTATTTTTTTTTTTCTTTTTAGTATTTTTGAATAGTATATTGTTAGTGGAGCTGTCCAGCGTTGTCAGTAGAGCTGCGTAAATAGACATAAAACGTTGTGTGCTTTCTAGCATGTACATCTATTTTTGTTTTGGTAAGAGCTTGTTTTTTAGTCGAAGGATTTAACTATGGCTAAGTTGACTGGAAGTAGCTGAACAGTTAGTAGCTGAACTGCTGCTAGTCTGCTGATGATGATAGTGATGGGGATGATGGTGGGAGGAAGAATGTGATTGACTTAGCGCTGTCTGACTGGTTGCATTAGTATTTCCTCCGCCATTTGAGACACCCAATGGTTGCTGAGGATGATGATGGTGTTGATGTTGTTGTTGTTGTTGCTGCTGCTGTTGTTGTTGATGAATTTCATCGGAATGGAATGAAACTGACATGCCAGAATCTAATGATCCACAGCTACCTCGTCGAATCGGTTTACCTGGAGTAAACATTTTTTGTTTAACAGTTAGTAAATTAGCCGATTTTCGGGGTGAAATGAAATTGTTTTCTCGGATAACTTATACTTACATTGGTCACTGATGTCAAGCAATGAGTTACTAAATCTCTTGATTTTCCCCACATCTACACCAGAATCCCTGTCTCGATTTTCTTTGGAGAGAGTCTCAATTCTGGCCATTTCATCGGATTCTGCAATCGCTTCCCTTAAATCTTCCGTGAACTTTGCACGATCATGCTCATTACGCGCATTGAGATTCAGGAGAGCAGTGTCTCCTCTCTTCAGAGTGAGCCCATGATCGAAATACTGGTTGGAGAACATGGCTAACGTGATCCCCGCCAGGGGATAGCTCTGACGGAAGGAGTATGTGACTGAGTTGCGCTTCTTGTGGAATATTTTTGTGAGGACTAATAAGTCATTGAACAAAAACACTTCGCGTTGATGAGAGCCCACCTTCTCACGCTTGTTTATGTCATTCACTTCATAAAGTCGACAGTAGCAGACTAGTCTTCTGTGTGGCAATGCCAAGTTCTATAGATTAGAAAACAAATTTCACAATTATGACTTTACAATGCACAAATTTACTGTTGGGGTTGTTTGAAACTTGTTTTTAGGTACTTACCGGCTTCTTCCCAACAATAGTTTGCTGAACTTTCATCACTTGCGTGACATGATCAGAGCCAGTTTTGAACTCGGATTGTTTGATCCTCTCGTAAATTCCAACAAGGATCTCGCGGTCAATATCCCCACCATCATCTATTCCCCTTAAATTTTTGATAAAATCTTCCAGTTTCATACGTCTGTCTTGTTTGAGGTGAGGGGTGTGCAAATCCGTGTTCAACATGACAATGGCAAATGCTAGTACAAAGACGGTATCAGCTCCGTTTCGGAATTGTGAACTGCGTGCATAAAAATAAAAATAAAATTTATTAATCATTGTAGTTCGTTATTAAGACTTTGCCTTAACCTTCATTACAATAAACTTGGCTGTGTGTGATACTTACACAAGGTGTGAATTACAAGCAGCATATCGCCTACTAAACGATTCCATGATTCTCTCAATCTTTTGTGCCTCCCCTGGCATCCTGAGAAAAGTCTGAAATCTTCTCAATGCGACATCAACAGGCATTGTGGCCAGGTCAATCTCACTTGCAAAATGTCTATAAAAAAGAAGCAAATCATAAGTTTCCTAGATGTTCGTAATCACTTTTTCAAGATCAAAAACGGCTACTACAAATACTTACTCTAAGCAGGACATCGAAAACGGACTCTGAAGATTTGCCAAATACTCGCCAATCATTTGTTTGCTCAATCCCTTTCTCGAAATTAGGAATCTTGCCACGTGGGGTGGACTTCCCTCGAGAAACTTCTTTTTCACCAGGTATGCAACTCCCACCTCGGGTTTTTTGTTGAACAAGTTCAATCCTACACGATACAGTCTTTTCCTTAAAATCTCTGCCTCTCCATCCGACAAATTCTTTGGTATCCTTTGTTGCTTCTCAATACCAACAGCTTGTCCTACAACAGCAGTAGCTGGACTTGACTGGGAAGAGGACACAGACGACGAGGATATATTGGGTGAAATTTGATGGTGGTGAATGGGTGGAGGAACTATTGATGTGACCGATGAAGAAGTGACTATCAAATCTGGGGCTGCTGTGGTGGACGACTGGTGATGGGGGTGATGGTGCTGTTGTTTGCTGGCGGCTTGTTGCGACAATTGCGTCTGCGACTGGGATGACGGAATGTGCTGATGGTGGTGGTGGGAAAGGGGATGAGGGTGGGATTGTTGACTTAATCGTCTTTCTTGGTGATAATGATGCTGATGCAGATGCTGATGCTGCTGTTGTTGGGATAATCGACTAGAAGATACAGTGGCACTGTTAACGCTACTACTACTAATTTGGCCAACAACACTGTTGCTCGCATAATGAAGTTGCTGTTGTTGTTGCTGCTGTTGAAGCCGACTATTACTACTGTTGTGGTGTTGGTGGAAATGGTGTTGTTGCTGTTGTTGGTGGAAGTGGTGCTGTTGGTGGTGATGAGCGTGGGAGGCGGTTGTCGTCGAAGATGCATCATCCGCAACGACCGTTGGAGCGGCAGATGAATGATGATGATGACTACTGGAGGAAGCAGAGGAAAGTATGGCATGGTCAACCTCAACATCCACCTCTGTCACCTCAGCACAGTCGGAAATGGGCATAGGGGGCAGCTCATTGCATGAGCTGGTAAGAGAGGCATCCTCAATAAACTCATCATCGAGACCATCAACATCGGCACTTGTAGGATGTGAGGAGTGCGGCTCGTGCAAATCAATGCAAATTGAGCAACTATAGTGGAGAAAAAGTATAAATTATACTCTAGCCAGAATAATAAATCATGCAGCAAAATTCATAAATTCTTTTGATAAACTTACGCATTGCTTCCGGCGGGTACAGCAGCATTATTATTTATCCGTCTGGATAGTCTTCGTTCCGTCTTTATCCTCTGAAATTCCTTCACCATGCTATACCTGTAATGATTTGGCAATACATCAAAAAGAAAATTAAAAAATGCAAATCAACTCATTTAAACACATTTTTGAAGACAGTATTTTTTTATCATGATTATGCACGTTTCATGTTAATTCATTCGCGAGTAGGTCCTCTGTTTCAGTTCAGTTCACCCATTCAAAAAACAACATTTCAAAGTACTACATACTAAGATTTTGCCAACGCTAGCAAAACTAATGATGCCGATGATGAACTGTTTAACGGCAACAACAACAACAAACCATCAGCGTCACCATCATCAACATCTTCTTCAAGGGCATCCACTTTTCTTTGCAAATTATTCTTGCACACACTCAATATACCCAACGGACAAAACGAAAGGGAATTGTTGTGAAACATGAATACCTAACGTTTTGCAGAGCTCATGTACCTAATTTGCACCCTGAAAGCTTTTGTATTCCAATGCTATCGGTACAATGGAGTTGTCATGCGTGTGCTATATAGCCCAATCTATTAGAATTAGAAATAAATACACTCGGCAAATTGCAAATGAAAATTATCATTTTAGTACATCATCATCAACATCATCATTTGACCATCCTCAAAGTTCTCTTTCAGATACATATATTCACTCATTCATTACTTCTTGGGATGACATTTTAATGAGCACCCTTCATCTTGCAAAAATCAGATGCAATTTTTCACAAGCAATATATCTCCATCATACATTTATCGCGTATCTATATTAAGTTAATGAAATAGGTGATGATGGCTATAGTCAACGAACGCCAAATCAGTCAACTTTTAAAGTATATTATTGTGCTTTAATCAGCAAAAGGAGACGTAAAATATTATTATTATCATCATGATGGATGAGTGATGGGAGTCAAAAAAGAGGAAGCGACAAAATTAGTTGCAATAGTCATCAGAAACAGCAAAATGATATATTGCACCTGCTGATCCAGCATAATTTTTGGCTGCTACAGTTGACAATGCATGAGGAAACTAACTAATCTACCTATGCAATAATGCTGTCACGGACCGAGTGACTTTGAAAATTTCTAAAAGGCTCACGCAAATTGACTACGTTCAGTAAGGTGAGGTTCGGATCTCAGGATAGGGAAATCATTAATTTTTAGCAGTTCTCCAGGGTGCATGCGCGTGTGTGAATTTGAGCAATGGTGTGCCAAAGGATAAAATAATGTGCAATTTTTGAAAGCAGCCTAATTTTGTCGTTTTCTTAGTTTTATTACAAAAATGAGGCAAGCAATCATTTACAACTTTCTACAATCTTAT
>JAQIXX010007462.1:0-10797 GCA_034700605.1 Willowsia nigromaculata | reverse complement strand
GCTAGATTCGGAACATCACCTCCATCCTCTGGATTACTATTACTGGCCATAAATGATTTCACTGCTGACTGGAGAGTGAGAGCAACTTGCATACGTGCTGATTCCACCTCTTGGGGCACCTTTTCTACAAACGTGGGTGGGTAATCCCGATGGTGCTGGGTAACTTCATTCGAACTGGAAGGCGTACTGCGTCGTCGAGCGATGATGTGAAGAATTGACTGCGGTTTGGGATCAGAAGAGCGACCAAAGTAGAGATGACGGGAACCCGGATGGAAAATTATCACAGAATCGGAAAAGCCCATTGTTTCTGAAAAAATAATTAAAACTTATTGTCATTGTCAATCCAATCATGATGCTTCTCGAGCACTTGAATAATTCTAATCCTTACCTTTTATAATTTCAGGGTACTTGACTATTAACCGAATACGAATATCTACAAAATAAATTAGTTAATTTCATTCAAATTTTCTCCTCAGTTCCCTCCCACTTTCCTCTTCTGCTTTTCCCCCGGCGCGTTTGGATTTTCCCCCTTATAAAACTGCTTCAACAGTTCCACCGCCTCCTCCGCCCTATACCCACTAATCACAGTCGGTTTAAAAGTCTCCTCCCCTCCAATCTCAAAGGCATTCAGAACACTGCCACACCCTCCAAATCTCTCATTCCCACACCCATACACAATCACAGGAATAGCTAACTGTTCGAGAGCACTAGCGCACATGATACATGGCTCAACTGTCACATAAAGTTCACAATTCCTCACCACATGTCCAACATCCACTCCATTCTTTATCGACCATTCCGTCACCTCATCTAACGCCACAAGTTCAGCGTGTCTGGTCGCGTTCTTCCACTCATTTACCCGGTTCCTCCCCTGACCTACGATAAGGTTCTGGTAAATGAAGACACACCCCACAGGTACCTCTCCGGAGTGCAGGGCTTCCCGAGCTTGACAAAACGCTAGTTCCATGTACTCCTCTGCATTCTCTCTTGGAGGTGGTGTCCCACTTTTACTGACGCCATCAACACCAGCTGCTGAAGGGCTATCTTCTGGGGATGTGGAGGTAGTCATGAGTGACCAATTAAGATGAGTAATTAGTTAACTTTTAATCGCGCAGTTAAAAAATATGGTGAAAAAAGATGGGAGAAGGGAAGAAAACGTGCGAGCACGCTGGCAAAGAAGATGACAACTGCGACGACTTGTCGGCAAGGCAGCACTTTTCGTGCATTTCGTCAGCCAAGTAGTGTACCAGGTAGGTAAACAATGAGCAATCTACAGTCTTCTCTTTCATCAGCTGGTACGCCTAAAGTATACACATATTTTGTCGCAGATTTTCCCAGAATTGGGGCGGCAACCAAATTTTTGAGAGCATTCACCTGTGCGGTGTTTATTTGGACTCGGGAGTTAAACTCTTAACATCTGTTTTGAATTAACTGTAGAGGTGGAAGTGGATTAATTGGGATTTAATTAAGAAGTTAATTGTTAATTAGATAAGTAGGTTTTACAGTTAACTGTTGGAATTTAGGGTAGAGCTGAGGTTGTACTAAAATGGTTGTTGGAGGAAAATTGGAGGATGTGGAGGTGATGAAAAGGCTGTTAAAATATTTCGGATTGACTGATTGTCTAAATCTGGTCAATTTGTCGAAAGGGACAACGGTACGGTAATTAACTAAACATCAGTTATTTTTCGTTTCTGGGATTGGGATATCTTTGATATGATTTGTTTTGTTGTGTGTTCTGTCATTCATCATTGTTGTGTTGATGATTGTGCATTTAATAATTGTTTTTGTAGATGAAGGACGTGAAACTAAAGACTGGCGATTTGCAGGGTTTCAACTACATTCTCATCAGTTTGGTGAATAACAAAGGAATGGGGATCCAACTCGGGGGGAGGAATCCGGAGCAGAGGGCGTTGGTCCAGCAATGGCTCCAATATAATCTCCTACATTTAACTGATAAAGCAGCAATAACTGATTATGTACTACGGGTAAGTTTAGTTATTAATTAAATGAAGTGTGTATTAAAGACCTTCCTTTTTAGTTGATGGATTAAGTATTTATGTATCTCTACTGTTTTAAATGCAGGAATTGGATAATTATCTGGCACCATGTGCATTCTTTGCTGGCCATAATCTCACTCTAGCTGATCCCGTCATTTATATTAGCCTGTATCCTGTCTTTGTAAGTTGGATAATGAGTAATTAATTGAAAAAAGCTATCGTTAGCTACGCAATTATAATTTAAATTAATTGTTTGTTGATTCCAGACGGACATGAGCTTCCAAGAAAAAGAGAAATATCCGAATTTATCCCGGTGGTTCCGTCTCCTCCAGGAAGATTCCGAGCTGAGGAGTAAAAACAAGAAAGTAGTTTTCTCTCAGCTGCCACTCTACACTTCCAGTTTACATCACCATTAGCAGCTTTTTAATTAAACTTAATTAATGTTTTATACATGCTACACGCTACATGTTAATTTATGTACATCACGCTCGTGGTCCAGTTAAAAATGCAATGTAATAACTCGAAATTGTTGAAGTACCTGTTTTTCTTGTTTTCCCCCAGTAGTATGTAATTGTGATATGATTTTAATCTTTGTCTCAACAAACTCGTGTATTAACTAATTCAAGAAAATGTGATGATTAAAGTGTGAGCAGTTAGGTGTCTGTAGCTAAAAATTGTATTTATTACTTGATTCTTTCTTCGTAACAGTTTTTCTTTCAAATCCTTACAAAGGCAAAACATTAAGGTTTCGGTTAATTGGCTAGTTTTTTCTTAATTCTATTTAAAAACGAAAACTGGCTATTTTGCATGCTTATGACTGTTAATTAAAATTGCGATAAAATTATTACAATAATTGTCCATCTTTTTGTGTTAATCAACACAAGTCATCATGCGACTGTGATTAGTAATGTATCAGGTATAATTGTTCACATAATTGAATTAAATGAGTAGCTAGCATTTTTTTATACAATTTAGTTACAAGTTAATTAACATTGATTTTAATGTATGAACACATTTTAAATATTACTTTTTTACATTGCATAATATGCATTAACAACAAGGTTGACACAAAAAGGTTAAACCACTTTATTTCAGTTACTACGAGGATTTTCTTAATCTTAGAGATTGTGAGAAATAGGCACAAAAATCAGGGCAAAAAACTGTGTAAAAATTTAATTAACGATTATGAGCAGAAGTCAGTATGGATTAGTAAATGGAACAAGGAGTTAGCTTTACTATATTGCCTTTTAAGTGGGGAAGTATTAATTTTAACTATTATTAATTGGTTTGTAATTAGTCGACTAGTTTGTTTTTTATTCATCTGTATTTACAATTTTAACTAGTAACTCTACATACCATCCTGACATTTTTTCATTATGATGAATGTCCCACATTAAGTTTTCAGTCACCAGAGTCTAGACATAAATAATTGGGAGTTGGTCCAGGAAGTAGGAAAGTATGTTTATTTCTCTAAATATTCTTTTAAAACTTCTTGGCTCTTGGGTTCTCTCATATCTATGGGTCTTTCCAAAAAAATTAAAGTCAGAAAATAAAATAACAAGGATTCTAACAAGAAATATCATGTAGTCGACTTAAAACTAAAATATTGATTTAAAAATAATATTGAATAATAAGCTTTAAAAAACTGCAGCAAGGTAATAGGGTAATACTTTTGAAAATAATACAGCTAGAAAACCTTTAAATCGATAAAATGATGGCACAATGATCCCATCAATGTTTTAGCTACCATTTCTTTCCCTCAAGTAATACAATGTTATGTAAACTTGATAAACTATAAGTTATTTTGAAATTATTTATGAATACAGAATACAGCCTTCATACGAAACTAAACCGATTAATCTATCTTCTAGTCTTTGTGACTCGATTAAAATATTTTTGTACGCTTAAAATTTTAAAAGTATTTTCCCGCAGGGTATTTATTGATTTATATTTTTTTTTCGTCTATTTACACCCACCTATAATGGATTATGGATTATACTAAAAAACCATGTTGTACCACAAATATAGGTATCTATTCTAGAAATCTAAATATTTATTTTTTTACGATGATAAAATTTTTATTTTTTTGGACTTTTAAACCTTTTTTCTGTCTTTCCACTTAAAAAACTTGGTTTTGAAATCTTTAGAAGACAATATTGCACCATAAATGATTTATTAGGTGTTTTGTTTGGTTGGATATTTAAGCGAATTTGGACTTGTCAATGCTTTTTTCTGCTTCATTCTTTTTATTTTTCCTCGTTTCCTCATCCCTCTTATCTTTTCTTTCTTTGGCTTCCTCCGCACTGGGGAGAAATAGAAGCGGGAACATTCCCAAGATACAGCCCAACATGACGCCAAATGCTCTCCCGAAATTGCTCGCCCATCGGACAGGACTACTGGCCATTTGACTTGGCGTCAGTTCTGGATAGCGAATTCCTATTTTGCTCGCGAGTTCCTCGACATACCAGGCTGAGCCGATGCCGGCCACGTCGGAAATGGCGTTTCCAAGAGCGGCCGCTGCCATCGTGGAAATTCCAAGGGCTGTGCCGATCGTGATGTCAATGTAGTCCCCCTGGGGCATTGAGAGAAAGCATAAATAAAAACATTATTTTTTGAACAT
This sequence comes from Willowsia nigromaculata, assembly GCA_034700605.1. Classification (NCBI taxonomy): domain Eukaryota; kingdom Metazoa; phylum Arthropoda; class Collembola; order Entomobryomorpha; family Entomobryidae; genus Willowsia; species Willowsia nigromaculata. The sequence continues at coordinate 6,180 of JAQIXX010007462.1, read as the reverse complement.
TTTTTTCAAACAGAATAACAAATCATGCAATAAATTCTCCAACTTTTAAATATTTTAGCAGCAGAAATGAAAAGTGACAGAAAGAAGCGAGGCGTTACGACGACATGCATGAGCAGCGGGTTTTATTGAACCATCCAAAACTGAATTCGCCCATTTAAAAGATTAAAGCCCAATGGCAGCATTTAAAATAGATGCGCTTTTATAGTGAAAGTTGACGGTGGGGAACTTTAAATTTGGATGATTTCGAAAAAATTTTGGAGTGTACTACTCGTGTGGGATTTGCGTGCGCTCTCAGCTAGAGCATTCCGTTTGGAATATAAACAGTTACCTTTGATCATCAAAATTTACACAAGAGATAAAAAGAGAAAGTAGAGGATGTAAAGTGAAAGTAAATAAGGCAATGGGGAAAAACAAGTAATAGGAGAATTAGAGTGAAAGTGATGTTGAGACTGGGATGAGAGAAGATGAGCTGTTGTGAGTGACGAGGGAACAAAAAAAGCTATTAAGTATTTTTATGCGCGAATGGAAGTCGAAAGCTTCCAAAATTTCAAATCTTGTAAATCCTTCTGTTTGACTGTCAGTCTGTTATATTTTGGCTTTGACCAACTCAATTCACCGGAAGTCTCAAGTTTCCCCAGTAACCAAATTTTAGCCCTTTTTAAATTCCAAAATTCCAACGAAATTCCATCAGTGATGTTACCAATCAATCAATGAAACTCTCAATACCATTTTGCTTTCTTTCTACAAAACTTTCTCCGTCTCTCATTTCCCTACTTTCTCTTCTCTTTACTTAACTTGTATAATAAATGAGCAGAAATTACTTTTTGCTCCAAATACCTTCTCCAATTTCCTATCCTTTTATTTTTCATTTTTAAGCGAATGACAATTTTTTCGGAGAAATTCCTGAACAAAAGATTTATATTTCCCGATCGCTCTTTTACTCTCAATCCAATCGGCTCCTTTAAAAGTGAAAGCGTTAGTGAAAGCAAAAGAAAAAAATGGATCGCAACACCTGAATATTTTCCCTCGCGTTCCAACAAAGAACATCACACCCATTGACCCATCCCATTAAACCACTTTCTCTAGTCATCCATTCAGAAATAGAGTGAACGTAAAAATAGAAAGCGGAGAAGGAGCATCGAATAGGTTTCTCCACCTGGTAAACTGCAAAACTATTGTATTCCTTTGGAAATGCGAAATCGAAATAAAAAATAATTCTCGCTATTTTCGTTTACTTAAGCCTTTCAACACAACAGTACTTGTATTTCACTACCTTCTCCTCGGCTTTTCATTTCTCATAGGAATATAACAGGAGAAAATAATCTCTTCTTAATACTCTTGCATACATGGAGAGAGACGGACCAACAAATCCCAGCAGTTGTATTTTATTCACAGCTTAAATAAATGGCGCATTCATAGCAGCACTTTCTCAGATTTAAATTAAGTCTGTTTGTCCAACTCTACTGAATTTAAAATTATAATTGAATCTATTCTGATTCAAAATTTTCGCCTTCATAGGAAATTCGAAACTTTAACTACTTTTGTTAGAGAATTGGGTTCATGAATTTCAAAATTTTCATTTGCGCACAACTTTCCTACTCATTTACAACAACTGTATATATTTTTCTATTGTAATGCAACCTTATAAAAAGTCGCTATTTTTTCTCTATAATAGCTTGCATATGAACATCAAGGGGAAGATTTAATCGTAAATTTTCCCTGCTAAATTTTTGAGCAAGGTTAAATATTAACTAGAAGAGATAGACTCTCATGAAGCGAATTTCCATTAAAGCTTTAGTATCTCATATTTTCGCAACTTTGCAATTTGCGATACAAGTATACAAACAGAAGAAAACACAATTTTCATGCGAGCCCTAAGAAAAACGCATTTATAATTAAAAGCATTATTATTTTTTTGGGTGCCTACCGCCAGAATCATGATGAGATTGTCGAGAAACCCGAAACCAATGAAAGGTAAGGCATTCTTCAAAGTCACTAGAGTAGAGTTTTAGTTTTATTCCAGGTCAGTTGTCAAACGAGAAATGCATGCATCCAGAATTTCAATCCAAGTCCATCACCAGAAGAGAGAGAAACATATCCGATTGATGTTGACAGAAAAGTACAGATGAACAAACAGACAATATCGGACAGAAGAAGAGATATGCAAACAAGATTGGTACATCCAAAATAATCCCACATTAAATATAAACCCATGGAGATATATGGAACAATAGATGGTCATCATCATCATACTCACTCATCGTCACTGACAGAGCACAGACCACTCTGGTAAGCCACAAAAAAATTCTCTGGTTTTAGCACCAAAAACAGGCAATATTCCACCATTCTAATTGCACTTTCACAATAGCATAGTATTTCGGCATAAACACCGGACGACGATTTTTCTCATTGCATTGTCTGCAATTTTTGCACAATCCAAAACTGAATTTCCTTAGAATACTTTTTACTTAACCCCATAAACCCCATAAAGTGTTCATGTCATTTTGAATGAAAACTTGATGAACACTCCAGGTAAGTAATTTTTCGGTGGAAATTCAACTTTAGATGGTTTCCAAACGTCTATTATTCATGTTCCATGGATGCAAGCGATATAGTTTTGGAGAGAAAAAAGGAAATGGGCAAATGTGAGCATAAAAAATAAGTGGAATGTGTGCCTTGTGATTTTTTTCTCACACAGAGACGCGACGGCGAGAGAGAAAGAGAATTGCTCACTCACGATTTGGAGCATTACATGAAGTAAAAGTAGTTAGTGGTTTCCCCTAACCAGCAATACTCGTATATCAAGGTGGTCCATATTATGTCTACCTGTATGTGTGTGGTATTGATTTACCCATTCATTAATGGAGCACGTATCTGAAAACTGCACCGTGAGACTTTTTCTTTGCCTATTTTGTGGTCTACATACAAATGAAAGGTGACTCTGACTAGTAGTGAGTGACCACTAAACCACATGTTTTTTACTGCATTTCTAATAAAACTCTTTGAAAAATTCTGAGAGAAAAAAAGAGAAAGTTGGGAAAGTAGAGAGTGTTTTTTTATCATTAGACGGCCCTAAAAATGAGCAGAATGCACTCAAAAAATTGTAAATAGATTGCAAAGCTTAATGAGCGAATCGAGCAATCAAAGGGAAACGTGCTTACAAGGACAAATCTCAGATTGATTTAGAGTCCAACTATTCTGAGAATGAGTGACGTCAAGTGAAAGTCGAGACCTGGCACTACCATGTGACCTATTCACTTCACATCAATTCTTTTTATGACAGGTGAATTTACCAAAGTGATTAATTATTTTTTTCTTTCCTTTTTACCGGGTAGCATTTCCCCGAATTCGGATAATCAATCTGGGATTAAATATCCCGCCAAAAACTTTGCTCAATGATTCAAAAATGATCCATGCTTTTTGAATAGTTGGACAATGGACATGTACAAAAGCTCGTAAAAAGCTTAAGAAAAAAAGATTTCGCTTTCTTTCCAGGTTTTCTCCTTATTCAGTTCAGATTCAGCTTTAGTTTGCTTTCACCTGAGTGAAAGAGGCTTTTCTCCAGAGAGAAAAGAAACCACATGAAAAAATTCCATCTGAATAAAGAGAAAGCTACACTGAGCTACTTTCTCCACAATATGTAAGCATACAATAGACGAGCCATTTCTAAAATTGATAGTACTCCGCTATTTCCTCATATTATCTTTTCCAACCTGTTACATGTCCTGTCTTTCTCTTTCAGCTAAAGTCAACATTTCAGCTTTCACATTCTCTAGAAATTGTTTGAGAAAATCTATACACCACACCTGGAAAACATAAATACACTCTCTGGACTTTTCTTTACTTTCTCTCAGCTTTCACCATTATCTACCTGTCAGGCTAATCATAGCAAAGTATACACTATGATGATGATAAACTGAGCTGGTAAAAATAAACTGCAAAGTTTTATGTCAGAGTTAGCATTCTGGCAACACTAAAGAAATATTTTTACAACTTTCTCCACATAAAAATATCCAGCATTCTGGGATAACCCGTCCATTGATTTTCAGTGAGAGAAAAAAATGATGAAACCGGAAAAGTTGATGCTCGGTTCTAGAAGATTTTTGAGGCATGAGTGAAAACTGTTTCTTTTTGAAAACTTCTGTTTCCTCAGAGATGACGAATGAGGATGATGAGAGCTACAGAAAAAGATAAATATTTCTTGTATTTTTCTTACCTCCCCAAATCGCGGAAGCTGGAGCGGGTGGTGCTTTCTCATCTGTAAAAAAAGAAAAGAGAAAAGTAAATATTACTCAAGTTTATATATTTTTCTTGTGAGAAAACACGGCATAATAAATTATCTTGCAGAAATATAGCGAAAAATAAGGTTTCAGCATGAGCAAATTTTTTTCCTGGCAGCGTGCTGAGAATCGCTGATTTTGTTGCTGACGGCGCGAGATATGATGATAGATGATAAATGATACATTACTTCACAAACAGATCATTCCTCTCCTTTCAAACCTAACCGTCTCAAGGTATCCCATAAATTTAAAATCATTGAAAATATCGCGGGAAATTTAAAAGTTTTGAAATTGCAATACATCTGAAGCGCTAGAATTTCACATGCTTAACTCTATGACTATAGTTTTCTGGGGTAAAGTGCTACAACAGTCTATAGTTTATGGTTCATGAGAGAAAGCTGCTTATTTAGTCAGAGATTAGACCTTTCTCCTAATCAACTTTCCCCCAAGTTTTCTCTTCTGTTGACGAAGAAAGTTTTTGTTTGAAGAAAGGATTATGAGAACGATGATGGAAATGAGAACTAAGGAGATAATGAGAAGACAATACTAATAGTGTCTCAAGTTCTCAGAGAAAGTTCCACCCGGAGAAAGTATGAATTATGCACCCCACAAATAAGGAGAAAGTTGAGACCCTCCTTTTGTTCATTTTCTAAGTAATCAAGTAATCATAATCCTCACAACCACAATACTTTCAAGGAAAAAAACATCATCATGAAGTTTTCAAAACACTATAATTTCCACATTTTTTTTGCGGGTTGTACAAAATCTAAACATATTAATTGTAATTCAACTGTAAAGCATCAAATTTCCAGGAAAAAACGAAATCCGTAAATCATTCCAGAAAAACGCATGACTCGTCACAACATTAGAAAGCCAACCATGTCAGCATTATTTCCGAGACTTTCCCTGTTTTTCAGCCTGAAGGGAAATCCGATCAGAGATCCCGACTTTGACAGGAGCACACGCACTCACAATGAAAAATATTATAGAACTTTCTCCCTGACTGGAAGAGTCGGAACCATGCATGCACCCTGATGAAAGAAATGACTAGCGGATGTTTAAACAGCGGAACACGTAGACAATCTGTTTTCCAATTGAATTTCCCTCCATATCTCACACATCCTGTTGACATGATCACTCTGAATAAAATCAGCAGTCAATTCACGTCACGAGACACCAAAAAAAGATCCACGGGTATCACGACGAAATGATAAGATATCAAGATTACCTATAACAAAAGAAGCATCCTTTCAAATGACAAGTTGGGGTGAAAGGGAACATCAATATTCAACATTCAATGAATAATGATCGAAAAAATACGAGGATGTTTCATAACCATCTAAACTTAAATTTTACTCCACAACTCACTGCGCCATAGATTGATAATTTTGTAGGAAAAATTAAATAAATAGTTAACAAGAGTCTCTACATCCGTTCAATCTAATAAAATGAATATGAAATAGGGCGCTGTTCCATCCTGTCAAAAATATATTGGAATGCATAATCATATCAACATCGACAAAGAAATGGATAAATGTTTTATTTCGTATAAAATATGGAAATAATTTTAAATTAAGTTATCCTATTACGGTTGATCAATCGATATTTTTTCTAATATATTTTCAAGCATGTAACTCCATCGTAAGAAACTAGGTTGCACATTTAAAAAGTCAAATTGATTGAAACAGGATAATAAATTCGATCGACGAAAAATTGGCGACTGGCTTTTCCAACGGATATATTTTTACACGTTTTTGAGCTCTAGTTAGAGCAATGGATGCGGACTACATTTTTCAGAAAATATTATGCGTGCTACTCATATCTAATTTTGTTTGGATATGATACTTCCACGTAGTTAGTTTTGAGTAGAGAGCATGTAACTAGATCGTTTCGCATCGCT
>JAQIXX010007461.1:0-10797 GCA_034700605.1 Willowsia nigromaculata | reverse complement strand
TTATTGCTCTTTAGCCAGCCCATTTATTGGACAAAAGGAAACACTGTAAATATTTGCCTCTCGTTCTTTTCTCCAGCCAGGTTTGCTCCCCTTCAAAATCAACAAGTACGCGGAGCTCAGCACAGAATTCTTTACGTATTTTCTGGCCTTGCTTGTCTTTAGGGTGGAATTCCTAAAAATTTATTTTTTTTGCCATGTGACTGGCAAGTGGGCTTGGTCCCGAGTAAAAAACAGTGTAATGTATGCGTATGTAAAATAGTGATTTTTACGATCTTGAATAATTTTTTAAAACTATTAAATATACAGCTACTGGGTTGGTTACTATATTGATATATTATTTATGAATAGATGATTCCCAACATGGCCCATTTTTTCTGAAGAGAAACTTTTCCATGCAGTATTTTCTATGTCAGCGTAATAAAATAAGTGACAAAAGGAGAAATATCAAATGTACAGAGAAAAGTAACAGAAAAAATTGTTTTTATGATCGGGTTTGAACTGGAACAAAGCAAAATATACATTATTGGTGTACAAGATATTGGTAATATTTAGAGTGAGTATATTAAAATGAGAAGGAATATATTCAGATATGCGAGCAATGTGAGAGGAGTGATTTGATGTGTGTGGTGGGTTGCCGGTGCTTTATAATTCTGAATATTTAAACATGAGAAAAATTTGGTTGCTCTGAAGAGCAAAATATTTTGATGGGAACTAAGCATTTATGATTAGGGCTGCGTAAAAATCCCCGAAATTATCATTAATCAAGGAATATACCTGTTTATTTATGTATGTTATCCATAAACAAAGCATCCTTCGTTTCATATAGTTTCTATTTTGATTGCAGTTTTAACTCAAAATCTTTAATTGGCGCTTAAAGTTAGCAAATATTTATTTTTTGCGCTGGCCACCAAATGTCACGATTTATTCAGCTTCCAAATTGTTCAAAATGCCCGCTTTGTCAATGGCAATCTGACTAATTGTTTGTGGTGAAAATTGTAACGTAATGAAGTGAGTTTGATCGCTTGTTAGAATTTTGTATGAGTTATGGCTTTTGACTTCTTTTTGTATGATTAACCGGCTTCCTTTCCGCTTTAGCGAGTACTGCAAGCGAAAATGAAGTTGTTTTTCTGCATATTTGATTCTTCACAGTAGTGAGCATCATTTAGAATGAAAACATGCGTCGTTTTAAAAGCGTCCGCGTGCTTCGCTGGGAATTTTGTTGGGAATTTGTCGATGGGAATTTTTTTCAGGAGAACTCATTAATACAGTCAAACTAGCGGCAGCAGTCGTACTTGCGTTACGATTCTCATGTGTGTGGTTGTATATGAATTGATTTGATTAAAAGAGAAGTATTGGCTGTTCTACACTTGTTTTGCCGTATCACGTAAAATACGCGGATGGTTGATATGAGTAAGTCCATATTAATGCATGAGAAGGCTAGCCACCCACTACCACAGTGGCACACGAATAAACATTCTCTTAACTATTATATAACACGCGTGCATATTAAAATTACACGGATGAGCAAAATATGAATATTTTATAGATATTAATTTGCTACAAGGAAGGAACCAAACTTTGTTCAAAATCGTCTTCCATTTTTATGCACGCAGTTAATTTTTGTAGGCTTGAAAGCTTTACGTTTCTAAAAATCTGCATCATCTCATATTATTTTTAATAAAAAGTTTGCTACTTGATGTTTTTGTACGATTCAAGTTTTCAGATGTATCCCTGTTTTCACAGAAACTTTCCGATTTTCCGTAATGATTAACAACCATGTTAACAAAAATGTGCGGCTAGGCACATACTTCATTTATTTCACATTATGTAAATTACCGGTTTCATTGTTACCATTATATAACATTTCATACTAGTTTGTGAAGTATCCCAGACTATTAGTTATTCGTAAAATAAAAACTTGTTTCATAAAAAATGCTCCACTTTTCTCTTTCAAACCATCTTACTTGGAGCATATTTTCCTGGGGTTATCCCGATAAAAACAACCGACGTCATTAAAATATTCAATCAGTCTTTAAATCAATTCCTCTAATAACCTGTGCAAAAATTAAGCTCTAAACCAAATTGAGATTTCAAGTTTTCAGGCGCATCATTTCAAATGTCTAATTGTCATTAAATTTGATATTTTTACAAGCTCATCTGACATTTTAATTATAGCTCTCACACTTTAAAGCTTAAACACTCTTTTCCCCCCGTGATCATCATTTAATCAAAATTTTTATTACTGGTTATATCTGCGTAAAAAAGACGACCGACATATTAATATGCACCATATATTTTATTGCATTTCTACTCTTTTATTACCTGGCTTTTATGTCATGCTAAATAATATATATTTTATTAAGCGAGGTTAGGAACTGTAACAGAGAGTGAGTCTTTTTCTGCAAATGTGTGTGCTACTAAATATAATGCGGGGGTGGAGGAAGCTACTGAAAGGAAGAGTGTAAAAAGTAGGTACGTATGTTACTAGTGCGGAGGTATTACGAATAAATCTGATTACATGATTATTAATATACACTGTTATATAATAGGTTAGAAAACATTATGGTAAAAAAAATCTACTACGGAAATGACGGGGCTGTGGGATATTAAAATTGTTTTGTCTGTGCAGAGCAGAATTTAGAATGATACGTCAGATAAGTGGTATCATAAAAAAGCTTAGATGAGCTGCAGCTTAAAATTTGCAATGTTTTTGGATGTATTAAAGGTAAATACATTGTATGCAGAGCAGCTACAAAAATGAGGAACGGATGGATAGAGTGAAAAAGTAGAACAAAACCAATTTCACTTTTTTCAGGCTTTTTTAGAACGCGTGTGACTCGACTAATCCTAAATACATAGTTTAATTGACAGAACATTGTTGTAGGATTAAATGTAATTAAGACAATAAAATTCTAATGGGAATATATCGACAAGTGAATTTAAAAAGGCGGAAGAAACTTTTTGTTTTAAAAAGGCTTCTTGTTTTTTGGCTCAGACTATTTTTTAAAAGAAACGTGCAGGATTTATACGTTTTCTGTGTTTTATTTCTCCTCTAAAATTGACTTGTTTGCTTTGAAAAGGGTTAAAAATCTTAAATATGCGTTAAAAAGGCACATCTTCTTTTTTGATAAAAATCGTGCAACTGCCGTCGGCATTCCTGTATCCTTCCTTGAAACAAAACGTAAATACAAAATTCTTTTCATATCTTTACGATTCTGTCTGCTTCCTTTTGAGCTCTTAATTTGTAAAGGATTTTGGAGAGATAAGGAGAAAGATATTTAATCTTTGAAAAAATACTACATATTATATAAGGAGCCATTTTAAATTGCATTTTTAGATAGCAAAACCTAAGCATATTTTAATAGAAATGCAAAATATGTCGTGATACAAAAATTTGCAAATTTTTTCCTCCAAAATATTTAATGTTTTTGCTAAAAGCGGCGTTTAACTGCAGCAAATCTTAAAATATTTTAATTTTTAGACAATTTTAACTACCCGTTTGAAATAACAGACGACGTTTTACGTACACAAATGATAAATGTTGTTGGTCACCGAGTATCTTGTGAAGATTTTGCACCTCAAAAAATTAGCGAGATGCGTGCTCCAACAATATTCGAGATGAGTTGATCATGCACACTTTTACTTTCTTTAGCTTTGCCTTTAGTAGGTCAACATTCCCTTTCAGGTATATCTTCATTCTTATCCTCTTATATCTCATCCTATACAAAAATACTGTTATTTCTATACCGTATACCACCACACGCACTCTATCTCGTATAAAGTATTAAATAACCGTAGATGTAATAATATGTGCATGTGCAACAATGATTCAACAACCGCACAACTTGCGAAGAAATCTCATCTTTTCAAATAGCAAAGCCGTATTAACAGTTCATGTGCGATGTACCTCTTAAAAAACCTGCAACGCTCGCAGAATGATTTATTCACGTCGTATCTAAGCATGAAATATGGATTCAAAATAAGTTTTGAATAGACATTTAGAAGGCAGGAAGAAGATGAAAATTTGCAAAAGCATTTTCAAAATTGCTGTATGGCTGCAAATGCATTACATAACATTCAAGAGAAATATTTTTATAAAAAATTATGTCATAGTCATGATCACACGACGAACCACAACTTGTTGAGAGTTCTTTTCATAAAATTTTAAGAAAAAACCACTTTTTTGACAATTGCAAAAGTAAAAATTGTCGTGCAACTTTTTCAAAATTTTATTTCCCGTTTTTGCGGTTTTAAATTCTCTATTCAAATTTGGGTCATAAATAAACACTTTCAATTGAAAATATGTTTTGTCGTCAAGCTAGACTTATTTCATATTTATAATTTTTTTGCCTATTGTGTAATATCGGCTTAAAATTTTTCTAAGCTGATGATAAGCACAAATGAAAGATAACATCGTTTTGTCCTATCTTTTCTTATATAATTTTTTGAAAAGCCATTAGATATTTAGTTCAGGTTCAGGTTATAGAAGACTAGGAAGTAAAAATTTTTGTGTGCCAGTCGACACACATAAAAAAACAAGAACGACTGCAATTTTTTTTAATGTTTTACCAAAATATGAGAATTAACTATTTTGTTTGATGCTGCTGCTGCCGTAACCTCATTTCTCACAAGAGCGTAGATACACGCTCATATTATTTAGGCAAACTGCATTACTATGACGACGGGTGCGTAAAAAAATTACTTTATGGTTTGTGTGCCCAAGCGCGAATACAGATAGTTTACAAGTTTAGATTTGCATCTCTGTGAATGACTCACCCAAAAAAGTAAATTTGCCAAAAAACTCGTTTTCACTCTGGTTAGATCAACTTGTTGCTATTATGAAATCAAATTGTCGACAGCTTTTTTATTATTTGAATAACAGATCTCTATTTCCTTTTTCACGGCCAATGTAACATTTTTGATGAGAGTAAACTTTACCTACTGTACTATATAGACCTTTTTTAATAGGATAATTACTTTGGTTACTTAATAACTTGAAATAAAATTTTAATTACTTGTTTAAACAAAACAGGTAAAAAGTGATGAATTGAATTAGCAAGTCAAGTGTGACAATTAAGATTAATCTTTTATTTCAAATTTATCAGAAAGGACATCAAATATTTTTATTGAAATTTATCATCCGATCAGTGAATTTTGTTTTTGAAATATTTCTATTTATAATTGGAAATGTCGCAGTGGCTTCCTTGCACTTGAAAATAGATTTATATCGTGATGGGATTTGAATGTGTGTCTAATTATTAATTTATTTGAGAAATTGCTAATTATGATGTGCGCACAATTATGTATTCATTTGATATATCTTAAGAAAAAATCTCAAGTGTGCACACCTTGAATCGCCCTTGTAAAATTTTATATCCTTTTTACGTGTGCGGTTCCAGTAGCAAATGGACGAGGACAAAAGTTCTCTGCTCCTACAGCCATTTTTCTAAACAATACTCCAAATATTTAGGACCAAACCAAATATTTTTATTTCGAAATGGACTCTATGGCTGAAGTTTTCAGGAGTATTGTAAGCAGGCATTATAAAAATAGCAAAACAATAAGCTCTTATTATAGAATAAAAGACTGACAAGAAAATCCAATAATTGTGCAAAACAACTGATGATTATATTTTTGCTCTGCCTTTTCCACTAATTTGCTTATCATCCCGTCAAAAACGATAATTAGGTGTGCTTACTGCTCATATCTAACACGTAAAAATTAATAATTATCGTCGTCACATATCATCATGGATTTTTCGCCACTTTTTCAGGAGGCGAAGTAGGAGGAGGAGGACCGCGTGAGAAATTTAATGGCTGGTGGCAGTTGACAACGAAGAGGTTTCTATTGTTTGGAAGATGAACAAAAGCGTGCAGATGAGTTGACATTTCCTCTATTGTATCTACAGAGGGAACAACAACAAAAGCAGAAAAGTAGGGTTTTTTTGCATATTAATTTTTAATGTGGAGATAGAAATGAGATATTATTCAACACATGTGTAGATATTTTGTGCTTTATGGCTGTGGAAACCCGAATAAAAATTTCGTGGAATATAATTGAATCGTTGTGGGGATGACTTGTGAGTTCAAAATTGAATTTACAGAAGGTAGATGAAGAGGTGATGAGTTTGCACATCTTTTGTTGATTTCTGTGGCTTTTGTACTGTGACGATACTAGTTTTTATGGTAAATTCATACGAGATCCGACACTGAATAAAAAATGTACAGAAATACTATTTGTTTTACAAGTTTAATTACAAGGGTGCTTACACAAGCTGCTGGTTTTAAAATAGTCGGGAAAATTTCGCACATTAGTGGATAAACAAAATTCCAAAATATTTGTGTCATTCAAACGCCACTTTTGCAAAATTTATTGTTGCGAATATCCAAAATTACTTTAGATCAATCCGAGAAGGGTACTGAATTTATTACAAATGTCTGATAAATTCTAAATTTTATTAATTTTCATAACAAACTATTACTAGTCGTTTCGTTGTAATTAAAAATTTCATAAAGTAGCATGCACTTTAAATACCGCATCAGCCATAAGACAATCAATGATCTCTTTTATTGCCCGGTTTTGTTTACGTTTTCTAAATTTTAAGCCACGGTTAATGGCAAGACAATGAAAATCCAACAAAAATTATATAATCTTCAGAGTACATGCTAATGACCATACATTTTATATACCCTTTTTCCTCTATAAACACTCCCCATAAAGGTATATATCCGCTTGTTGCTTAGCTCCTGAAAATGAGCATCTTTCTATTCATCCCCTAAAACCTTTGAGCATTGTTGAGAGCACACAGAATAAAACAGATACTCTGAATGAAAACGAATGCGCATACAAAAATCCCCTTACTCCTTAACTATATATTAATGTGTATACATCTTTCCTTATTGATATAACATGAACAGATAATCTTACTCACGGCAACGACCACGACAAACCGTCTAAGCGATTGTTGCAGAGGAAAAAAAGAGGAAAAAGTAGGTCACTTTTATTTTCATTTTCCATCCTCCATTATTTGCCATCCCCGCGTTACTCTAAAGATATTTTTTAGCATGTGCAAAAAAATAGACAAGAACATCGTGATTCTTTTGAATGCGTCATTTTCCTTTGAAAATCCAAAGCGATGCCATGCCAGAAGCAGACGGCGAGGAAGATTTTTTAAAGCTCTTAGGGTGCTCTACGTACAGAGAGGAAATAAATAGGCCAAACGAATTTTCAAATTAGGATGAAGCTTTTTTGAATCATCGACAATGAGTGGTATGGCTTGGTAAAGATGATTAGCATGTGTGGGTCTTATATAAGCGGTGTATATCGTCGTCGTAGAGCCATTAACAATGACTTTCTAACAAAAAAGTACTCACAATAATGGGATATTGTTGATGCTCATGTTGTTGTAAAGCTTATAAATGATTATATAATCATTGTTGGTATTCAGGAAGGGGAAAAATCGTGTGTGTAGCATCTGCCTTAGTAATAGTGGGTTATGCTCTTAAAGCTGCTGTAATATTTGCACGGCGTAGGGAGAAATGGAAGAATTCATTCTAAATTGCAAATATTTTCTTTAAGACGTTAAAACATGACTGGGGTGCCATCTTGCAAATATTTGCAAAAGCTTTGTAAATGTTTTGAAATTTGTAGTTTTAAATACAACTTGTTTTGATTAAGTTTGTCCAAATGCGTGAGTGTGCGTGTGGGTGACATTTTTTCAGTAAAGTAAGCCGTAATTTTGTCCATTAGGTAGATAAATAGGGGAATATTTTGAAGAAAGAGTTGACTCAAAAGTTTTAAGTGGCGTTGGGATTTTAAAAAGAGATTTTACGCGTTTGAGGGAAAATGCGTAGTTTTTCTGATTCAAAAGTAACCTTTCATCTTTTCCTTTTCTACATGACCGCTTAAAACCCACACGAAATATTTTACGAAGAGGAAAAGTGGAGGAAAAACAAACAGTGAATCTTTTTTGAATATTCCGAGCATGAAATTAGGCTAATGCGAGAGATGAGATATTTTATGAACTTTTTAGGTAAAATACACACTTGGTATTCTGCGTCTTTAGGCTATTTGTTTTTCTCCTTTTCTAAAATCCCAACAGTTTAATTATTAAGATGCCTACTTAGCGGAAGCATCTTCTTAAGGAATGCAATCCACTTAAAAATCATCCTTACAAGTCTTCACCTTAATCTTCATCACAAATCATGCTAAAACCAAACCACGTAATCGTCATTGGCAATGCATGTGCTCAGGTTATCACATCACCTTACCTACATGATAACCTGAAGGTACTTTTATGTGTCGTTGCCATGGTTTGTACTTCACATTGCATTCCCTTTCATTTGAGGCTATTTTGAATCATGTAATTTTGCAGTGTGATTACCTGACTTGGTTCATACCACGCTTTACAGATCTCTACATGTTGGGCATGGAGATGTCTTTGTGGTCAAAGTAGACAACCGCTATCTCTGTACCAGTCAGTGGCTTGGCTTGGCTTGGCTTGGGGTGCGTAATATTTTATCATGGGAATGAACGACGATGAGAACGTCCACACGATAAAGATTTATTAGTTCATGCGGTCAGTGAGCCAAGCTAAAAAAGTGCATCGAAATATTTCCTGGTTTTTCAGTCCAAAATAAATAGTTACCAGAAATGAGCCGCTCGTTTTTAAGAAGGGATAAAATATTTTTAAGATTACAAATTTTAGAACAATTTTTATAGCTTATCATCTGTCAACTTGATGTCCATAAAACACTCAAAAAACTATAAAAACTGCAGTGATATGTTTTTGTTGATATTTTTTGAAACATTTGAAATAAGATAAGCGGTTATGATTCTAATAAAATGTAATAATATTTTTATGAGGAGATTTGAACGAAAAAGGTGTTACATAATCGGTAGCCTCTGTGTGTGGCTTGGCTTTGGATTTTGGGTTTTGGATTTGATTTTTTTATGGGGGATGATGATAATGGGATGATGCCGTGACACGCCTCGAATGCACACAGGTAGAAAATAAATTATGAAAAGAATATTTTATGAGATGCGGAGAGTTACCTTTTGTCGTCAATCCGTTGTTCAGAGGAGACACGTGTCTTTACCAAATAATATTTTGGTTTGATTACCATCACAATCATATTTACCATTTTACAGAAAGGAAAGAGAAGGGAAAATACATTTTTAACTTTTACAGCTTTAAAAAATAGCTATAAAATGCAGGGCGGATGAAAATAAAACATTTTGGGGCACACTGAGAAAAGCCAAACTATTATTAAATTTCTATTTTTATTGATCATAAAATTGACTGCCCTTGTTTCATACACAAATTTTGAGAAAATAGCAGAAATTAAAATTATTATCCATTTATTTTAGTAAAAGTGAAATGATCCCCAAAACATTAGAATCCCTGTCAGCCAAAGTCCCATCCGGGGAGTGGATACCCGATCCGCCCCTGCCCTCACCAGGTGAGGTCCAGAATCCTTACAGATCGTCCCATGGATGCATTTGCACGTGTTGCTCTTCTCCCTGCACTCCAAATTGTGACCTTCCGTATCGCAAAGACTTTTCCTCTCAATCCAATTGAGGACATAGTAGAGGTTCAACTTTTCCAATTCATTGAAGTCCTTTGACCTGACAGCTTTCTCCAAATGGTAGTCGCATTCCTCCAAACTCAATCTGGAAGCGTATTCCTCCGGATGCTTGAGAGCTTCCTTCAGCCTCTGAGAAAGTTGCTGGCCTTCACACTTTCCATGGGTCTCTGATAGGTCATGACAAGCCGGAAATTGGATGGCATCTGATGTTATCTCGCACTGGGCGTCATACAGGTCATGTTCGTCATCGAAGTCGAGATAACAGACGTGGTCTTTGGGGCAACTGTAGTCCTCCTGTGGGTCGGCGTCCTCGTGGGATCGTCTTGATGGCCCCAAAGATGTGGAACAGTAGGGTTCCGGGTTATCAGCAAGAATTTGGTCGATATTGTAGACAGTTGCCTCCATCTTATCGGTGGCTATCATGCTGTAGACGTACCGCTTGAATGAAAGGACTCTATCGACGAATGGCTTGGTTGCGAGTTCATTTTCGAGCGACTCTGTACACATCCCGTCATTCGCAGCGTCCTTGAACTCAGCTTCACATTTCAAGGCAAGTCCATGATTCGGATTCTCTGGGAAGTAGTCATCATCATCGTCGTCATCTTCATCTGGAGTTCGATAAACCTTGCAGATTTTATTCTCAGTGTCCATCGTGGTCAGTTGGATTACCTTCCTCAGATAAAAGTTGAGATTGGAAACTGTAGATGCGGGGACGTAATCCTTTCCTGGAGGGGGAGCCTCTTCCAAGGCGAGAAACCACTTCCACAAATCTGTCATTTTCTCAGTCTTGGAGATGTTACATTTGTCGGAAAGTTGGACTTCGATATTATTCCCGTGCGTGGTAAAATGCTGAGCAACGTTCTGAAGGTAACTGTCGTAATAATTTTGGAGGGTATTCCCCCTCAGGGGTACGGTGTGGGGGTGGACGGCAGCAATGAAGTAGGGCTTCATATAGTTGAAGTTCGAGAACCTGAGGTAGGTCACGCTGTAAGGTCCGTATTTATCGAAGCAGTAGCCTATTTTGTTCTGGTACCCGGGGTCGCCCGGCTGCAGGGATTGGGGTGGTCCGAAATTGTAGCAGGTGTAGTCCTTCAGTTCCCAGTCGTTGGGGTAGGGGCCTTGACTGCAGGTGCCGGGAGTCGCGTATAGCCCCAAGACGCATTCCTCTCGGCGTTGAGGACCTGAGGGGATTGACCAGGGGGCAGCGTAG
>JAQIXX010007460.1:0-10798 GCA_034700605.1 Willowsia nigromaculata | reverse complement strand
TGGTTCAAGGGTAGAATGCTCGCCTGCCACGCGGGCGATCCGAGTTCGAGTCTCGGTTGATGCAAGTACTTTTTGCATGGAATTACGATTTTCTTGCAGCTCGTAGCTTTTCATTGCATTTGTGTTGCTGATTGCAACAATCTAGGACAAAGTTGATTCTCGGTTGATGCATATAGTTTTTGTCATTTTTTCCTTTAAAAAATCAATCTGTCAACATATATTTTCTTTATACAATTCATCGCTTTGAAATCCATAACATTTTTGCTTCTGTATATAATAGTATGGCCATCGTTTTTGCCTGTTGTAACAGCCTGCCTGCCTTAACATAATAGTAGCATCCAGTGATCATACAATTACGTTTACAAAAACCATTAATTTTAAGTTTTAATCACCAATTCTTAAGGAATATGCTGAGAGTGAAAAGAATGCGACGTGACATTAAACTGCTTACATTTCGCCGCCTTCTCTCATCATCGTGGTCATCATAACAACATAAAGCAATCACAATACAATTAACGTTATAATAATGGCAATTGGCTTTTTTTAAATGCTAGAAATTTTTAATAGGATCACGCTTACAGTGATAGAAAGGAATATTATATTATTAATGTTTCATTGTCATTTTTTGCATTCCGAATGCATTGTTACTGACCAACCTTACTTGACATATGAGTGAGCTTTTCGCATGAGCATTCCGATGTTGCCTTTATGATCATGAATCATGACCATTGTGCTATGCCTCATCCTTCTTAGCAGAACGGAAATGTAAAATTCAGCATATTTATTTATAGTTTTAAATTTACAACCTTCCTTACTCCCATATTTACATTCTTCTTTCATCGCCCATAGTCGTTCTCTCATGATATGTCACGAAACACGTGTCGTCCTCAAGTTAACTGTCACGCGTACAGCAACAAATTGCACATTTTAAAAAAAATACTGAATAATCCTGCATTTTAAAACGTTTCTTTTATTTTGTCACTTCCTTCTCAAATGATACAATAATCATAAATAATACCACGCAACAATAGAAGCTATGGCTATGACTTGCAGCTTTCAGCAGCGATTGACCAGGATAAATTTTTGAAGAACTTTCTTAAAGCAATCACGAAAATATGTACAGATCATTACAATATGGAAACTCGTGAGGAGAGTAAATTTTTCAGACACTGACAACTGACTACTATAAATTGTTTCATTAATTGCACTCATCTTAACACTATATTGCATATTGCTGTGATGGGATTATGAGATGGTATGGCATTAATCACGTGCCTGCTTAAAGGCTTTTGTTGAGCTCAGAACTTGACAGACGTAGAGCGCAAAGTACTCGTGAAATCGTGAATTTTCATGATGATTAATATTAATTCGCAAGTCATAATTTAGTACTATCTACTAGGCTGGCATGGCATATATGCAAAAAAAAAAGTTTTAATCCTACATTCAACATTGGTCCTGAGAAAACAACTACGCAAATTGCAACGACAAATGCAGCAAGAATTACTATCCGAGAGCTATGAATGAATGAACAGTGTATTTTTCAATTGCAGTCTCCTCCACTAATTGTTTTTCACTCACAATCAGTCACAAAACTCATTTTTGGTTAATAACCAGAACAGAAAGTATAATCTTTTACTATGCAAGATAAATGACATTTTGTTCAAGTGTAATATTCGTTAAATGGGAAAATTTCGTTTGAGACATGGAAATTGCAGCAAAAAACTGAAATGAGATTATAGACAGAAAATATTATGTAGCAATCATCTTATAAAATTGTTACTTTCGATAGAAATCGAAATTACCCTTATTGTGCAACCAGCATTATAGTATGCATACCAAAAATTCCGTTGCTACTCAAACTTCTGGTGTAAAGCTTACTGAAAATATGTGGCCATCAATCAATCCAATTTTCAATATATTTTTGATGCTGTTGTAGTAATTCCATTTTTGTTTGTTTCTCAAGATTTTACATCACATTCGAAATGGTTTCATTTCCTATCTCAACCCTGCAGCCTGTTTCGACTGGCCCATTGACGCAGACGCTGAGCACATTTTTCATGTCAAAAGGCGTGTAATCGTACATCATACTTAACAACTTAACATATTTTCAGAGTAGGTATGCACTATGCCGATTACTTGAAGGGGAATTATTAAGGAGGTGGAGAACATAAACTATAATCAGTGAGAATAATAACTATATATGTTCTTCAATTTGTTAGTTTATTTGATTAAAGCACTCGCATATTGACTGTAGAACAATTTACGGAAGGAAAAACCTGCCTCTTGAGTTTAAGGATGACATTGTGAGAAAACGGAAGTAAAGTTTGCAATACGATGCGTTGTTGTGTGTTGTGAATTTTAGTGCTGTCCCTGTAAGCATTGCCGACGTAAACCTAAAATACCAAAGGAAGAAACGGCTTCAATATGGTGTAGCGATTTTTTATGTCATCATACCATTCTCAGTAGACGAAACTCGTCCACTTGTGTGTCGCCCGTAGTCGATATTTAGTATATGGGAAATTCTCTAATTGAGAGTTTCATAACCACTCTAATTAATTAAATAGAACACCAGTTTTTTTGGTAGGAAATTAAAAATTACCGAATTTGAAGATTCGCTTTACAGATTAAAGACAGGCATAGAAATAAAAGCCAACAGTGGTAGTCACGGTTTAAAAATTGTGGAATAGTTTGGCATTTTTTGAAACGCAGACAGGCGCGGTTTTCTACATTCCCTGATAAACATATTTGTAGTTAAGCGGTTAAGGTATATTTATGTGATAATAAAGTAGCATATAATTCAGCCATAATACTTTAAAACGATCGTATTCTTTCTAATGAGACTTTTACTGTTTTGCCAGTGTGTTTGCAATGAGCACTAGGTTTTTAAAACAATTAAGTCGTACTTAGGCTTGAATGGATGACAGAGAAGAGAAATTGCTCATTTTACAAGACATGACATGCACATAATCGTTATTTTATGTGGCTGTTCTTTTTACACCTGTCCATTAGTCTATATACCTACATTATTTTATACTTTTTCCTTTTCATGCCATGTATCAAATAACGGACAACGGCTAAAAGTTTACAAAGCATTCCTTTCATGAAACATCAAAAAGAGTAATTAAAATGATAAAATTCACCAGTTTTCTACAGCAATTAATTACCGACACACAGCATTGTGTGCGCCAACAATATACGGTTTTAATGTCATATTTTTAAATTTTGCAAATGTATAGCAACGGAAACATTATCGTTAGCATCAATGTAATTTTACGTATCATTATTCTTTGCTACTCATATTATGATAAAAAATGCGGCACGACAATGAGATGACTTGCGAGACTATGGGTCTTTGCTGGTATTGAATGTTTACATTTACATTTTAATATATCCTCAATAAAGCATATAATAAGTATCTATTTTCATTTACATCGCTTTGTCTTGTCTTGCGTCTAGTCCTATTCTCTATCACTTCCCATTGAATTGAGTTTTGTCATCAGTGACTTAAAATCTTAAAATCGCCAAAGACTTTAATAATCAATCTATCAAGCTAAGATGCACTTGCACAAACAATATCCCGAATCCCACCCAACTATCCATCGCAACTGGCAACTTACGAGAGATTGACGGCTCAGATAACTCTTTTGTTCATACTTACAAGTCACAAATGAACAAATATTTAGCAAGGCACTGCCTACATTAAGTGTAAAATATTAATAACGTTGATAGTCGCATAATGTGTGTGTAAATTGGCAAAGGAACACTACACACAATTCCCGTTGTCAACTAACCTAAACATTGAATACTGTATAATATGTTCACAGCAGCCGGCAACGACTCAATGTAGTAATAAGATTTGACTAAACCTGATACATATCAAATTATTGATTCTTTTATTGTAGCATCCTACTTGCGAGCCTCTTGCTAATAATTAAATGGCACGTATAAGTATGACATAATCTTCCACAAACCTAACCTGTGCCAATTTATTAAAAAACGACACGATAAAGGAATTAGCAGCAATAGTGTGACTGAAGTTTGTTTGTAATTCTACAACCTGCCCCTGCATTGCATTTATAATCTACAACCGTATCAATTATGGGGTCATGATAAACTACACATTTATCCGTTGGTACATTTCCTTCAGGTAAATAAAAGTGCAAGTGAAGCGTGCACGCACATGAGCGAGTAGAGATAAAGGGAATTAAATCATGCTGTCGTCCCAGAAAAACTACGTACGATTAATTATGGGAATTACTTTGATAACAAATGTTAACGATGATGATGAATACTCACACTCTTTTTTATATAAAAATTACCTCCAATACGAAGCATGAAGCATTGCATTCGAAGAAGCAAACGTGAGCATATACATCTTAGACAGTGTTTTAAAAACTGGCTGAACTGAGCTGCGTGCTAGTGCAAAAAAAAAATTAAAAAACTACAATTACATGAGTAGCATAAACAGGTAGTTTCTGCATAGAATAGATAAATCAAGCCTCCTGAATCGATAATCATGGAAAATCTAGATGAAATATTCAATAGTTTATTGACTATCGATCTTCAGAATATTCTCTTCTCCACCGAAATGACCAATGTTATGCACTAAACTTGGGTAACCTATGCATAATATGTATAAGTATCTCAGTAGCGTGACGGACGAAACCTGGAATCGATTCTTTTGAATTTTATATAACAACTTGCATTTTGCATGATTAGTAATGCTCCAACAGAACATTTACAAAGCAGGTCATGTAATTCACTTTTAGGCTTTCCAATCGGCAACTTTCGCTTTTTGCACACGACAGTCGTAAGCATCTAGAGGCGAGTCATGTCGGTACGTATACCTACATTATATCAGTCGACTGTGCTGTGCATAATTAAGTAATCCCTTTCCATGGTATTCCCTTAAGTCATGTGTAGGCAAACATAATATCCATATTTTATGGAGATGGGAATAAATCCACTTTTGAGATTCGTTGTGTTGCTACCTGAGATGGATGAGTACATAACAACATGCACAAGGAGGAGGTGGTAAACTGTGCAGATAGTAAATGGATGCTGTTGACTTGTAAATTCGCATGAAACATATAATTGACATTGCCACGCACATTTTTGCAAACAAACAAATTAGCAAAAAATATGACATTTGCCCTGCCCTTACCCTTCACCACCAACACTTTTTATGATTGATAATAACAGTAATAACGGTTTAATCAGAGCTTAGCATATGCATTTTATTGATGTCTCTGACAACTCATCAGATATTTTATTGCAGCTTGTGGATTTATTACACATGATGATCTGCAAAAAAACTAAATAATAATGCGCTAATGATGAGGATGCCTGAAAAGTAGTAATGGTTCTCATGCAATTGCGAAATCTACACAAGTAAATCAAATTGATAGAGACGGCTTTAAATGATGAACTTCGAATCGGATCATTTAATCAGGCTGGTGTAGCCATTAGTCAACTAATGTACCTCGACAATTACAAGATAACTCAATCTCGCTCACATGCATCTTTTTCTTGCTACAATGATAAATTGTTGAGTTACAACCGCAAGGGATGTACATTGTTTGCCTTTTTATGTCTGTGACAGAGATAATAAAGTGCTGTTAAAATCTGCAATCAAAAAAGTTTGAAAAATGACATTCACATTATTTTCAATGCAAAACTACACAGTTCATAGCACAAAAAGAAAGGTTCGTACACTTCATTTATTGGGTGTGCGCAAATCATGTTGCATTTTTTTAAAACAAAATTGTAAACTTAAAAGCACTTCAAGTTGCTCCTAATTACTTTCGGTGTGATTAGGGGATATGATTGTATTTGGAGAGAAATTTGTAATTAACCGTTTACCTTATAAACTAAATTATACATAATTTCAAATCATTAGCTACACATTTCATATTTACAACGTGAAAGGCAAACTTTTTTTAGTACATGATCGACAGTTTATGACGCTTTTGGCCATGGAACAAAAAAAAGAATTCATTCAATTTGAATTTTGTCATTTAATGGCCTTGTAGGTTAAACTATATGCATTATCAAATCACTTTCTATGCTATCTTTGTTGTAAACACGGATTGCAGTTTGCAAACACAGATTATAGCATTGTGGAATAAACAGAGGATAAAAAACATAAAACCTGTAGAAAGACATGCCTTGGTTAACTCCATTCTATTTATCCCTCGTCTCCTTATCTGTTTAGATATTCCATCGTAATATACAATTTGTAAAGTACCCTTTTATATGTGCAGTGGTTATACTAGCAACTTGTAAAGTAATAACGATGATGATAAGTAAATTTTAAAATGGTATTAACAAATCTGTTCAGTGATAAAGCACAAGCACGAGCAAATATTCAAAAGAAGGTAGAGTGCTCAATAGAAAACTAGGCCTTTGCCAATTTGAGATATGAACCGAGACTCTTCTCTTGTCACGATGAATGAACCCAACCTGCCTGCATATATTATTATTATTATACTTTTTATTTTAAAATGTATTACATTTAGGTTTTTTATTATCGCACACAAAAATTCCTTTGATGCATTTATATCGCATGCATGCTTAAACAAAAACACATTGACTTTTTCATTATAAAATATCATCTTCGATTATTCTCATTTTTTTTCGCTTGTGCAATAGGCGACACGACTTGCCATAATTTAATTCATTCACTAATACATGAACGCATACCATGAAAAAAGTACACACACGTAGTCAACTTTATTTGCGATTTATTTTGTTGTGAAAATTTATCCCATTTGGTTCTTAAACGTTCACTAAATTAACTAAGGGCAAGTAAGCAGAAATGTAAACTATAATCTGTGGTGAGATTTTCATACAAAATATATATGCGAACTGACGATGATGATGACCTGTATTATCACGAGGATTTGATAATGATGACCTGTGCTAATTTTAGTTCATATAATAACAAAACGGTCGCTTTTTTTGTAAGCATGCCTGACATGAGTTTCAATTCGACTAATGTTTTACCATGCATACGTGATATCAATACCGGTAAAATATTACTTTGGTTAAGTACAACCTTAATCAAATAGCATTTATTTGTTAATGGCTATAGCAGTTTTGCTATGTTTTCTCGACTACACTTTTTGGTTGGATACATTTCTCGTTTTAGTGGGTATGATATATGATAATACGCTGATTTGTGATGCTTCTCATGTTATGTAATTTGCTAAATTGTAAGTTAGTTCCATGCTGCAATTTGCAATGGCCACAAACAACGAGGGAATACTGCTTATTACGCTAAAAAGTCGCACGACATGATAATTTTCGCTACTTGATGCCGGTTTCCATTACCATACTATTGTAGAAACATATTCTTCTGTACTGGTACAACCATTATAGTCGGTACTAATGAATGAAGCGCGTGAACGAAAACGGATATATGGTTATTAGAATGAACCATGCACCTTGCTTTGTCTCTCGAGGAATATGATCGCAAACAGGAAAACAGGTTTTTGTTAATCCGTTTTTTTTCTTCCTTTTTAAAAGTCATTCACAAATTGTTAGTCAGACCCACTCAGACTAAATCTGCTTTACTGAATTGCGTCGATTTTTTAGAAATACAATGTCTAACATCTCATGTAAAAGGAATGCCGAAAAGGGCAGAATGAAAAAAAGCAAGCTTATCTTTTGTGAAAACATGTGCAGCGCATGATTTGCAAAATTGTTTTGAATCAGAGATGCTCAATGCACGCATGATTACATGTCATTCTTTCTGACTCTTTAAAAACGAAAACAATAATGATTTTGGCACACTCAAAAGTAATGCCAGCGAACATTAGATAAGATGCAAGAAGAATATTATGTATACACCTATGTAAATACTTACTCACAGAATGAGTCATGTTATATGCCTACTCATATTATTCATTTGAGAGTCGGAATAGATTAAGATGCAAAGCTATAAAAACAGTAGCAAAAACATGTGAAGAACACATAATATTTATAAATGTGCACCGTTGCCTATTATATATGCCAAGCATGGAATTATGAGTGAGCTGATTAGTTTTCTCAAGATTACAGCTTACTACTTGTGGCATAAAATAATTACTGGGATGATAGGAGAGTATGAAATTTCTTGCCAATGAGTAATCATAATCATAGCCGCGGTAGAAAAAAGCCAAAAATTAATGCTTAGTATATCAAGGAATCTTTTCCATTTTTGTTTCAAATATGGATAAATTACTTTAGCAAGATTTTGAGCTATTTCTGTTGGATGCATATCAGGGAAAATAATACAAAAACGCACGTCAGCGCTATAAATTAATAGTGCGCATATTTATTGCAACATTCAGCCAGAATAGGAAGCATGAAAAACCGGGAGGCCAAAGGGGATAACGATAAGTATTTTTGTATCCATAACCTCGCGTGCATCCGCCTCCGCCTTATATAGCACTTTTTACCTAATATGCATAGCTAATCCGTTTATAGAAAATGCTTATATCATATCACTTTCATTTTAGCCATTTGAAAATGTAATATCAAGTCTTCTGATGTTTATTGATATTGCCATAGGAAGTGTGAATTACTCGCTATCAACTAAACTGTAATAATACTATGTGCTAAAATTAGTTGCACTGGAGATATTTTTACTCACACGTCGGCATACAAAAAAGTCCATATTTTTACTCAAATGACCATTGTAGAAACTAGAGCTAATAGTGATAATAAAAAGTGATGATTATGAGTATCACGAGATAGTAGAACCGATAACGCTGCTGGCATTGAGCGAAGGACAAGTCGTGAACAAATGATAGAAAACGCGAATTGCACACAAACATTTGCATGCAAATTTGGAACCCTCACTTTTTTGTTGATTCATGGTAATTAAGAGGGTCACAAAGTTACAATGCATCTCCGGAAGTATTAAAAATAGTTACATTACCTGGCAAGTGGTCCACTCCGTTTAGCTCTCTGACTGAGGATCTTTTCTACAACGGAATAGTCACCGTTCCTCGCAGCTTCAATTAGCTCCTGATCTTTGCCCATGCCATACCACGCTTTGATAACTCAGTTTATTCAAAGGTCACACAATAAATTCCACTACTTTTAAAAGACTTGACTAAGATTTGGAGAAACGCAAGATGCTAGCGCATCTTCACATCACTTTCAAACCACATCTGACGACATGCTCATATTCACAAAAAGGTGACCAAATTGTCACACGCCTTTCAAAGCCATGAGAACGCCGACAAAACTATCACGATCACTGACTAATTACTGATGGCATAATTACGTAATATCCACAACTTTTAATCACAACCACAGTCTTAAATTATCTATACTCTTCCATGCACTTTTGACGCTATATATGGAACGTACTCATGAGTAGAATAGAAATTGAGTGTTAAAGCCTTTGACTGGGCTCATAATTAATTTCAAGGTATATCATTTCACGCGTATATCTAATTTTTGCATCTGGTAAATTATTCCTGCCACGTTACCATTAATTTTTCTATGCAAAAACATAAAAAATCTCTCAACGAAAAAATAATATTATTATTTACCCCACTTACTTCTCCACTGTCAGATGAAACTGTTTTTGTATGTTAGTATGCAATGTATATCACATCTTTCCTCACAGGTTAATGTACATTCCACACACACACACACACTCCTCTATAAAATATAATATTTTTACAATGTTATAATGTATCTATCCTATATAATATGTCGTTCTTTTATTACTACACACTCACAGTTAGTTATAATCAGTCAGTGGTAGTGGCACTATTGGAACTATCATCATGTATCCATTACCACTGTGCACAGTTCTAAGTTTCTATTATACTCTCTGGGTAGCCTAATATGCAAACTATATTGACGATATGGGTTATAATGGTTACGGAGTTATATCTAGTTTTCCGTACGATTTTCCATGGAAAGGCAATATGTAACACAACTGTACTTTGTGTGAGAGCCGTGTGTATTTGAGTCTCTATGTCTAGCTTGGAACAAAAACATCACACATGCTTATCATACCCGCTGCTGCTCTCAGGGACATACCAAATATTATACCAAAAAAGTGTTATAATTTGGGCTTTAGATATTTCTCCCTATACATTCATCTATGAGTTGAGTATACTCCTTTTTTCCTGCTCTTATTTCCCTATTCCCGTTTCTCCAGAGCTTCTACTACTCAACGAGAGGCAGTTTGTGAGCGTATATTATGGACATATTGGTTTCGGTATGTGAGGAGGATGAGAGCCAGAGGAGAGGATCGACAGGAACGAGGACGTAACGAAAAACAGACGAGTATTTGGTTTGTTTTGTGAGGATGTAGTTTTGTAAAGGCTTCCATGCAAGGCTGCCAGTCTATCTGGGTAGGTAAATGTCTGTGTAGAAGTTTCCTCTCTGCCTACATGTACTTCCAATTCCGACCGTCGACAGATTCCCTTTTTTAAAGGGACAATGATATCGATGATGATTATGCTTGGTTATATAGTGGCAATTGGCATATCATGTCCATTTCTCACCCTATTACAAAGTATGTTCCTCTATTCAGCTTATGTAACGCAGTGTATGTATATATTTATATATACATATATTTATAAATTATAGATTCCATATAGAAATAGAAATAGATCATCAGTCTGAAGAATGCTGCTGCGCTGCCGTTTTAGAAACCGTTATAATAGGTATTCCATGTAGAAGATCACTAGCTGTGAGAAAGCTTCACAAACATCATCACCCGTCCATCCAATTTCATACATATATATACTTTCCTCTCTATTTGTATAACGGTTGTGTATCCACATAC
>JAQIXX010007459.1:0-10798 GCA_034700605.1 Willowsia nigromaculata | reverse complement strand
AGGAAAGCATGCAGCAAAGAGTCCCATGATGAGATCTCCCGGAGGCACTCTGGGGTACTCTGAGAAAACCATAAACCTCACACAAAAATACACATATTTTGTGACAATACTGGTAAATATGAAATTTTAAAGCCCAAGGTCACGTTCTTGGGTCATCAAGTGAAGTCAAGAATCGAGACATGCCAGGAGAAGATCAAAACTATCCTTTCTATTCCAGAACCACGAGACGTTTCGGCATTATCATCGTTTCTCGGCTTATCAAATTTCTACGGCAAATTCATTCCAGAGTTTGCCAAGTTATGCGAGACATTGTACCTGTTGGCAAGAAACAACGTACAGTGGAATTGGACAAAAGAGTGTCGTGAAGCTTTTCGTCAAGTGAATAAGTTACTTATAAATAGTCCAGTCTTCAGGCACTACGGGACTAGCAAAAGACGCTAGCGCTACCTCTGTTGGAATGTCCCTGCTCCACAGATTTCCAGATGGATCAGAACGTCCTACCTCCTACGCTTCCAAAGTCTTCAGCGACACACAGCGGAGGTACAGTCAAATTGAAAAAGAGGGTTTTTTATAATTTACGGCATTCAAAAATATTAAAAATTTCTTTGTGAAAGAAATTTTTTATTAGTTACAGATGCAAAGCCGCTTGTGACTATTTTTGGTCCCAAGACTCAACTTCCGGCTTACGCAGCAACACGACTCCTCCACTGGGCAGTTTTCCTCAGTCAATTTCAGTATCAAGTAATCTACAGGAATACTAGTGAACATGGTAATGCAGACGCTCTCAGCCGCTTGCCATCCGCTTCAGTGGCCACGTCAGCTGTTAAAGAAAACACGGAAGAAATTGTCAACGCCATTGTAACAGAACAACTGGATACCCTTTCGGTTAATGCTCAGGAAATACGGAAAAATACAAGTCGTGATACTTACCTTTCCAAAGTTCTCCAATTCCATGAAAGAGGTTGGCCAAATCAGCTGCAAAAAGATGATGCTCATCCTCAGCCTTTCTAGAGTTAAAACAGGAGCTGGGATGCAGCTTGAGGGCATACTTGTCCCATTGCGTCACGATGTGTGATTCTGTTTTCTTTGTTGTATCTTCCAATGGAAGTCATCATTCATATACATGTGATAGGTCAAAATGCAGTTCAAAATATTGAGACCAAAAATTTTATTTAAAAAATTTCCCTGGATAAACATATTTGTGGTTTTTTACAGTGAGAAATCCAGTGGGTTCAAATGATGAAAGTGGTAACCAACTTTTTTCTCATAAACACTCTAAACCAGAGGAATCGACATTACTGCTTTGTACTCTACTGTAACCAATTTTACGTATAGCGTTAAGTCATTTGTAGAAAACACATTTAGTCACAAATTCCATAAGTTTGCTTTCATTAACTCTGAGGAGCACAATATACGATTTAAACATTATGTTAACAAACAATAATGGTAATGACAAAGGCACATCCAAATAGTGCCTAAACATGAGTACCTACATAATGAATCAAAAAATTACATTATTCTTGTGGGATTTGAGTCATTCGAACCAAAGATAAGCAAATTATACTGCCAAAATTTTGTAATATTTATGACAAGCAATTACCTGTTACATCTTTCACTGGGTTAAAAAGAGAAGTTCTTGCTACTTGATAGGGAAGGCGTAATACAGGCACAATCAGAATTTGAAAGAATGCATTTACAAATGCATAGTCATGCATTAGATAATACTGTCAAATTTTGTACAAAAAAGCGATGGCCAAAAATGTAACATGCTTATGGTACTTACTTTTTACAGAATCCCAGAGATGAAGGCATCTATCCGCCGTATAATGCCTGTCATATTAAACAATTAAAATAGTAGTCAACTTTAAAAACTAGCTCTAACAATTTTAAGACATGGTGTTCTAGCTCCTGCCACTCCTCTCATTTTTGAATGAGACCACACTGCGAGTAAGTTTCCAGCATGCAAATTCAGTTGACTGTGTACGCTTCTTAAAACATGTACCTCTCATTCCTCTCTTTGTTAATTGAAGGTTCACTTAATTTGTCGTGATAGTCTTCCCGAATAGACTTTACAAATCCAAAAAATGTTTGTCTACAAGATACCTAGCGTAGTCTGCCTGTTAACAAGCATTCGTGCCACAGGAGCAAACTTTGCCATCTGAATAGTGTTTGATGTGGATAGTTTTTAAAATAGCATAAGTAAAATTGTTGTTCATGATTATATGTAGATGTAAGTCCTTGTTCATGATTATTTGGGGAAACATGGAAATGTGCATGTATTTTCCATGTATGTGTTTGCCGCGTGTGGCGGTGTAATTTCTTTGTATTTCTTTAAATGCAGCGAGACGTCATGCTCAGAAAGATCAAGTAGAAACCTGTGCTGCACGCATTGTGTGAATTCAGTTGTGAGTTGTCCATCGAGCTAGCGAAAAGCAAGTTGGCAATTGCGTGTCGAACTGAAAAAATGTGCGTGACTTACGAGATTGAAAGCAAGCTAATAATTATTGTTAATTCACTATAAATATAGAGTTATTTGTTGGTGGTTAATAAATTGATAGCTGATGAAATAATATCCTTTTTGTCCAGCGTAGTTGTCAATTAATGTATTCATTGTTTAGAAATACGTGTCGGGTGACCGATTGCAGCATCGTGAAAAGACAGAGATAGGGTGCATTTCAATCAGTTATTATGTTTCCGCATTTAGTAACTTGATGCAAAATAACCGCGAGTAGGAACTTATCAGAAGACCATACAGTTAGTGTAGGAAATCGGATAAGTGCGATAATCCCATCCAGTGTTTGTATATTGCGTGTGATAAACTCCTATGCACAACAGAGAAACACAGGTATCCTGTATTACTTTTACCATTTATGGATAGATTTTCATTTGAGGGGCACAAATGACCAATGATTTGTGTTGATATAGTTTTATTGTCAAATTGAAACATCACGAGCAACAACAAAGGAAGAATACAGTTTTTAAATATGGGTGATATGAATGAAGGTTTTCAAAAAATCCGTTCCATCGAATTACTTATTCCGCCTGCCTTTGAATAAGTAAATTTGTAAGTATAGTGTTCTGTCATATAGCTCTATGTCATATAGTGTATAGTATAGTCAAAATTCTGTCTTTAGAATTCGCATGTATCCAACATTTTAAATCGTGTCTGCTAATCTAAATAGAAGCTTAAGCTTCCAAAAGAATAACCATAGGCTGGGTCAAAGTTCGCGTGAATTTTTGCATGCTAACTTTAAACAATCAGTAGAATATTACTATGGTTTTTACGTTTAAGGTACTAACGAACCTTTTTCCTCTGTTTTGGTAACGGAAACTAGATAGAACTATAATATAATAAAATCCACTGTGAATTCGGCTTACGTAGGCAAACCAAAGATACGTGACCATTCCCATGTAACATTTTATAAAGAATTTCCGTCATAAAGTTAGGCGTTCTCCTTTACCATTTTTTACAGTAATGTGCTCTATTCGAATTCATTGGTAACACAGAACACTTCCAAACAGTGGCATTATTTTGTAAAAAAAACATTTGTAGTAGGTACAAGACCCAGACTACATGAAAAATATTTTTGAAAAATAGTTCAAGATACTTTGGTTATAATCGCACCAAAAACAGTGGCAAAAGCTCCAAGTGAAACGCCACTATAAAAATCGGCTAAATAGTGTCAATTAATCCACAAAAAACGACGTGTTTATTTTAGCCAGTGAAGAAAAACTTCCTCCCATAGATTTTTAGTTTTGACTTTACGTATGTTCTTGGTATTTGTATAATTATGCTTTTGACGAATGCGAAAGATTATGAATGAATTATGAAAGGTGGATAACTGAAGAATTCATATAATTAAGATTTTTTGGTTAGTTTGATTCAAAATGAATTTGGTTAAAAAAATCTTTGAATCTTATGACCTATTAACTCAAAAAACATTGAATCATTTGTTAGATTTAATCATTTTCTTAATTAAATTGTAGTTGATTTAGATGAGTGTGAATCTTAGAACACAAGTAAATACACCAATAATTGGAGACTTGACTTTACTTTTCCTCCCTTGTCGAGTATTTTAATAGCAATTATACATTCTTCTTATTTGTAAATAATCCAGATAAGTCGGACCACCCTCATGGTCACCACTTCCAATGTCTTCTGTGTCCACGGTCGGATCCAATGCTGTAATACTGGGTTTGCTTTTATCTACAGCTCCATAATTCCATCTATAATGCATATGGCTCCTAATATCATATGGTGTACCGAAACTTTCAGTTTGCCATTTTTTAAAGTTGTTGTTTGTCATTCCTGTTTATTTGTTGGAGTAAGTATCATTATTTATCACATCTTTATGAGGAAATAAACTAAGATCGGTGCAAATAAAGTTCAGATTATTTACTACCTCCTTGTATGTTCTCCCAATGAAGTATGATATTTGAATCGCGATCAATCCGAGACTGTTCGTGCCAGAATCCGATTGCGTGAAACAATTCATGAGAGGTTGTTCTGCGGGACCAGCACCCGGGTGCGTAGTTTACTAATTGCCCTCCAGTTAACATTCCGATCCAAGCCCAACATCCTTCGTCTTTATTTTCAATTCGGATGTAGTTGTACTCCAATGACCGTGGTTTAAAACGAATACATGTCTCAAATTCAATAAATCTCATTGTGTTGATTAATTTATTTCGTTGGTTGTCCGCTTATAACAACAAAAATAAAAAAATTCATACATTCTGTTTTAAAAATATAAGTCTTTAAATTGCTAAACATACACAGAGTATTTGCAAACTCGTATGGAATGATTCCTCTGTGCCAACGGTATTTCAAACTACTGACACCACCTCTCTGGCTAGCATCAAATTTGATGTCGCCTTCAAAGTATGGTCCATACTCCGAAGTAGTTTCCTCTTAGAAAAACGAAAAAGTATATTTAGCCCCTAATGATCGATTGCCCTTTCTGCTAACACACGAACAAAACACTAAATATACCGCCTCCAGTTGAAGAGCTGCTGGGGTAATAATCATAGTCTTTTGCGTCATTTCCGTATGTTTCATAGGCATCAGACATAGCACTATCTGGATTTTCCATCGCAATTCGATATTCTGCAGAGGATATGATATATGAAAATATTTCACAATAAAGGAAAATTAATAGTACGACGTAAAAAGTTGCATACATCATTGCAAACTTAGAAGTATAACTTGTGAGAAACAGTTCTTTCGGTTACCTAATTCATAATTTTTGTTTGTTATGCCCATATCAAAATATTCCCGTTCCAATGGTTTTGCAGGATATCCATTCACCAAGTACCTATTCCGATTAAATATGCATTATAATTCTAAATACTAAATGCGCTGTCGACCCCTAATTTTTAAAAGAGATTTCGACGTCTGTGATGGATAAACAGCTCTACCAGGTTTTGCACAGCAAATGGTTAATAATGGTGCTGCTCATTTTCGGTTTAAGACTTATATTCTCTGACAATGAACGACACATTAACTTATCTTTGTTAGTCAAGTACGCAATATACCGTCAATTTTTCCAAAACAGGAAGGATATTATAGCTTGAGTCCCCTGTTAACGTTTTAACTTTTTTATTCCCAGGTTTAGAACTAAGAAAGTTGGCAGTTTAGGCATTGGTAGCCTAAAGCATAACGTTTTACGCAATAAATAATTGATAAATTTTATATTTGAGCCATACATGGTTATAATAATGCAAAATTATTTCATAACTAGAAGATTCAAAATAAATAATAAATGTACCCTTAATGAGCTGTCAATGATGAGGTCAAAAACTAATTTATTAACTGCTCCCTCAGAAACCCGCATTAACAAATTTTCAGATATATAGGTCGCTTAAATCAATTCAAAACTCAATTTTACACGAAGAAACACTCGAAGGTAAAACCGACCAATCGATTTTGAGCCAGCACTCCTAAACTCCAATAAACTTATTTTCAACTCAATTGTGACTAAACGACTCAACTAAATGAAATTGTGTACGTAGCTAAGAGGGAGAGAGTTGCTTATAGCTTGAGAGTTAAACAGAGAGAGCCACAATCCTGGGGATTGTGATATGCTTGGTGAGCAGCGTTTACATCTAAATTACAACGTGTTCATGTACATGTGGACCACTTGAATTACGTTTACAAACTTCGTATAATTTGATCCTACTTTATGACTAAGCATAATATTTATGCTGACTAACCAACACCACATTTCCTTTTCCTTAAATTGACTGGAATCATTCCGGTTTCTTCCTATCACGGGCTGATTTTCTTGGTTGTGTCTTTTCTTGAGCTGGTGAATCCTGTGGAGGCTGGTCTGGTGCACCCTGGTCTTTCTTTACTTCCGACTGGATCCTACTTACCAGCTGCTTGAGGAGATGAGGGTGGACTGAACGGTTCTGACTTGTGACGGCGTCGTGGAGACTGCTCGGCTGACATTGGAGATGATTTCATCTTCACTGCTGGACTGCTGCTGGGTTTCTTGGTCTTATCTTCTGGTTTGCCAAGAGACAGCTTCATTGCTGGGTAGATCTGATCCACGTGACGTTTATACTTTTGTTCACCGACTTGGACCAGGTAGGTTACGGGACCTAAGGACTTGACGACTCTTCCTAGGGACCACTTGGACTCGTTCTTGCTGTACGTCTTCACCCAAACTTCCTCTTCCTCCTCAAATGAGCGGGACTTCACATGGTAGTTGTAGCTTTTCTCTTGCCTTGCTTGGGCTGCTGCAACTGTGGAATGGACGTCTGGCTTTACTAGACTGAGTAAAGTTCTGAGACGACGACCCAAAAGTAATTCTGCTGGGGATGACCCTGTGGTTGAGTGTGGAGTTGACCTGTAACTAAACAAGAAACGCTGCAACCGATACGTTAGGTCACCTTGAGAATTATTCATAGCTTTCTTAAATGTCTGAATGAAGCGCTCTGCTTCTCCATTTGTACGGGGGTGGTAGGCGGAGCTACGGATGTGTCGGATCCCATTATTCTTGCAAAACTGCTGGAACTCCTCTGACACGAATTGTCTTCCATTATCTGACACTAACTGCTCGGGTAGACCAAAATGCGTGAAGCAATCTCGTAACTTGGTGATGACGCTGGAGCTGGTCGTATTGGTGTTCATGTCGTACACCTCTGGCCACTTTGAATGCGCGTCAACGACGATTAGGTACATCTTTACAAAGAGAGGCCCTGCTATGTAGATATGGAGTCTCTGCCACACCTTTTCTGGAAACTGCCATGAATACAATGGAACACTGGGCGGATTTGACCTAGAAGAACAACACTCAACACACGATTAAGCAATAACTTTTATATCTTTATCCATGTCTGGCCACCAGACGTGCTGTCTAGCCAGAGCCTTCATCTTCACTATGCCTGCATGACTTTCATGAAGACTGGAGAGTAACTTGGAACGGAGAGAAGTCGGAATGACGACACGGACTCCCCACAAGATAACTCCTTGATCTGTGCTGAGTTCTTCCTTCTTCTTATGAAATTGAAGTAGGTCAAAATTTTCTTCTTTCATGTTACTGGGCCATGATGAATGAATAAAATTAAGTACACGGGATAGTACTTTATCCTTTGCTGTTGAACTTCGTACTTCTTTTGCTGTTACTGGCATGACTTCAAAATTTTCGTGAGCAATAAGATTCACTTCTTTTGCTTCTAGATCTTCTGTTGCTGCTGAACAGGTGAGTGGGAGGCGGCTTAAAGCATCTGCATTGCCATGGTCGTTGGTGGAACGATACTCGATATCGTAATCAAACTGTGATAAGTACACACTCCAACGATGAAGACGTGCTGCTGCGTACGGCTGTAGAGCTGTCTTCGGACCAAAGATTGCTAGTAACGGTTTGTGATCGGTTACCAGGACGAACTTCCTTCCTAGTAGGTACTTATAGAATTTCTGCATTGAAAAGATGATGGCTAGGCGATTTGCGAATAGTTCACAATCGCTGAGAACTCTGGAAGCAAAGGCGATGGGCTTCTCCACAACCTTTCCATTTTCTTCAAATCGATGAAACAAAACTGAACCAATCCCTCCAGATGCGGCGTCTGCGCTTACTCCAATTGTCTTCTCTGGATCATAATGGACCAAAATCGGAGCACTGGATAGGGCACTCTTAACTCTGTTGAATGCACTGTTGCACTGTCCTGACCACTGCCACTGCACTTCTTGTCGAGTGAGTCTGTATAGAGGCGCACAAAAATTTGCAAAATTATTAACAAATTTAGAATAAAAGTTAACCAAACCAAGAAAGGAGCTGAGCTGATCCGTGTTCTCTGGTGGTGGTATGGCCTCGATGGCTGCGATCTTCCTAGGACTAGTCCAATTATATCACAGTCAGAGTTCTTGTTCTACAAACATTCAGAAGAGATTATAAAGGGAAAATGCTCAGAACGGCACGATGTAACTTTCTTGTGAACCAAATGAGAAAGGATATCGTAAAAAACCACCACAGAAGACCTGCTGCTGCTGCCTAAGGGCTGCTAAAATAAAGACATACCAAGAAACGATCAAATCCAGCCGTAAAAATTTTGAAGCCATGGAACTTTCAACTAAAATTGAGTTTTGAAAATTTGAGAGGGTGTCGTTTAACAAATTTTCTAAGCTACAA
Source organism: Willowsia nigromaculata (assembly GCA_034700605.1). NCBI lineage: Eukaryota > Metazoa > Arthropoda > Collembola > Entomobryomorpha > Entomobryidae > Willowsia > Willowsia nigromaculata. The sequence goes on along the minus strand of JAQIXX010007459.1, from coordinate 2,168 downwards.
AATGAGTGCTAAGTTGTTAAAATGTGTGAACTCTGCTTTGCATAATAACGATATGAATGAGGCAAGGTTTAGGAAAATTAATTTTTTTCTTTAGAAAGCTTACTTGCTGAAATGACTCTAGTTTCGTAAAGAATCTTGAAAATGTAGCTTCCGTTTTACGTTCCTAGGAACATGCTGATGAATTTTTCTAATGATCCAGTGATACGCGTGGCATTTAAAAAGTAATAACAGATCATTTGAGCAATTAATAGACACAAAAATTTTCTAATATTCATTTTAATTGATTTGGGTAGTCTCATTGACGCGAAAATACGTTTTATTCTTCAAATATATGATGTGTAGGCAAGTCACAAAATTTGCGTGAATAAGATGGTTATAAATTGGGAATATAGATAAATGCGCTTTTAAAAGCTATCTAGGGTACATGTTAACCTTGCATAAAGCTATCAATCAAATATGGGCTCTGTTTCATATTATGCTGCTAGGTTGTTTTATATTACACTGTTCATTTATCATTTAACTAATCGTAAGAGGCTGCTGTTTTCAGATGCTGCAGAAACACGCTTTCAGTTACAATGTAATTTTACTAGATTAACTCTTATAGAAGCGTTGATTATAAATGTAATTTTAAGAAGGTAGTGCAGGTGGAATAAGAAAGCTCTGCTAATCTTCATTGTATTTATAAATTTGAACGCTTTGACACGAAATATTTTAAAAGCTAATATTGACATGTAAATTATGGAAAAAAATATTTAATATTGTGAATAAATGATTGGTTGACGAAATTGCTGCTCCTAACTTGAATGGACGAAAGTATGAATCCAATGATATTTAGACATTTATGCCCAATACTTGGAAAGCTGAACAATGCGTATTATGTGTTGTATACATTACATTAAAGTCAAACAGAATCTCTCTTTGGCGGAACCGAGCGATGATACATGTGATCTGCTTGATGAATAGTAATATGGGTACCGTTTCAGTTCCTAGAATCGACCTAGAAACCGAATCCGTACGTAGAAAGGTATTGCAAGCAGATGACAAATATATCTGCTCGGTTTCCGCCAAAGATATATACTATTTGGATTTACTTATGGACAAATACGCTAATTAGGTACAAATACGCTAATTAAGTACACTGTTGTTTTGCCAATTTTTAATCTAACTCACTTTATTCTGCTAACTATTGATTTTTCGAAAATGTGCCGTCAGGAATGTACTAACAGCCAACATCCTGTTAAAACAAATTTCAGTTCTGAAAAATTCATTAATATTTATTATTTTATTCGCATAATGCAAGAAGGACGGAACATTGGAAACAAATAATAATAAACATTCCATAATGAATTGTTAGTAACCGAATCCAATCACCAATTTTCCTTAACTATAGTTAAAAAATAATTTAGAAAAATTGTAATCACCAGATAAATGAATATCAGCAAGACAGATACTCATTTCTGCATGCTTTACAACAAGTGCATGTATAAGGAGGGTTTCAAATTTATGAATGAATCCTGGGAATCCTGTAGCACAGATTTGCTTTAAAATACTAAGGAGATCACAGCTCATATGAGAATTTCGAAAAGCTTCAAATTCTCGTTACCTCTCAGCATGTTAAAGGAAATAATTTGGAAGAGCTCTCATCTTAAATATTATGACGACCGAAAGGATTAAAACTTGAAAATTAGTATCGCGAGTTGCTCTCAAAAAATTGCGTGTTGTTTGGGTGGTTGCCGTGTTACATGTAATAACATTCAAGCCGTTTTTGTGAGGATACAATCAGCTTAGCCAAACCTTTCATATTTCTATAGTATGTAAGTGGCCATAAGTTGAAGTTAATCTTAAATCAAACCTAATGAGGCAAATTCAGAGTTATTGAAAACGAATAGACTGGAAATCATCACAATTTTATACAAACAGTAGTATACGTATAGTCAAACACCAAAAAGCTTAGTAAATATCTGTTTTTCTTCATTAGCTCCGTATCCATATCCAACTGATTCAAACTTTATAATGAGTAAGGATTTTTCTATTGCAACTACTTAAAAATTTTAGTATCTTGCTGAGTGAAAACGTTGACATATTCGATTATTAAATATAGAAGCACAAATTTTACTTCCCAAATTTTATATTTTCTATTCTTCCCAACAGAAGCAAACAGTAATTTT
>JAQIXX010007458.1:0-10798 GCA_034700605.1 Willowsia nigromaculata | reverse complement strand
CACAAAGTCCACACAAAAAAGGGGAGAAGATGTAAAGTGGTTGTAGCGAAACAACAGTGGTTTTCGTTGGAGCAGAGCAGCACTCTCCTTTCTCTCTGGATGGGTGAATATCAGCATCTATCTAGCTCTCCACCAAATACTCTTCATTATATCCATCTCTCTCTCTCTCTTCTAAAACAGCCCAGCTCAGTTGCTTGCACACACTCGTACAGACAGCGACTCACAGAGTCACACACTTTTTTTCGCCTTTCCATCGATAACATTGCCTTTGCTGCTGCAAATGTGCGTATCGTTCCTTGCCAGTGTTTAAAAGCATGCTGATGGTATATAGGTATTTGGATATGGAACGGATGGATGCATCAGGCATGCACTTTACACTGCCACTGCTCTTGCTTTTAAAGAGATACGCGACAGAACGCTAAAAAAGCTGAGCTCAATGTGGCAAAGGGAAACTCAGGCTCTCTCTGCGCTGCTATTTCAGCAAGGCAAGAGAAGCAAAAGCAAACTTACACACAAGAAGACAAACCTGTTTTTACTCATGGAAATATTATATAGCATACTAAGAACAGCATACTGCTCTTTTGCTGCTTACTTCTTGCATGTGAACTGTGAAGTCGAAACATGCATTACTTCATCCTGCTCCTCTCGTCCATTCCATGACCGAGTAAAGGACAAACTGCATAATACATGTGCCTATATATCAGTCTTTGTTTCCATCCTGGCAGAATAGCAGTGTGGCAGTGGTGGTGTATGAGGAGAAGGAAGGAAACATAGATGTTTATGTAGAAACATGTGTAAAAAAGAGTAAAAGTATGCAATTGAAATGTATGTATGTAAAAGCTTACGCACGCAGTGTAAATGCAATTCTTTATGGGTTTATATATACACATATAGTACGTGTCTAGATATATTTTACTTATATCTATAAAAATGTAAGTTACAACAGACCCCTTCTGTTTCATAACCGAATTTTATGTTGAGACAAAGGTTTCTTGGATGGTAAAAGTAACGAGTAAAAGTATAGAGCAACTTTAGAACAACAAAACAATACATTGTATGAGAATGCAGGGAGAAGATATTACCACTTGTATATATTGCTGAGAACATTTACACACACACTACTGATACACGATATTGTATTGTTGCTTTTCTTTGCTCTCTACTTTGTTCTCAGACTTTATACTGCACCATCATTAACTGCTTTAACAAAGTTTTGTTAACTTTAAATATGTTCCTAATGAATTTTGTGCAATTAATACATGGCATGTTATTTGTGGAATGCTCAGGATCTAGTAAGTTGTAAAGTAACATTAGATTTTTGTAAACATTTTATTTTTAGAGACAACAGGCATTATTAAAAACATTTTTGACCTAGCTGTGTGATGATAATGAAAAACAATAATACGCAGCAGAGCTAGTTTTGTAAAAATATACAACTAATTAGGTTGCGTACTTATATATACAACCTAATCCATTACACCATAGCAAAAGGGATCTACGAGAATAATAGCGGATATTATTGATTCAGGAATTTAATTTTAATAGTATGGTAAATAAACATGCATATCTTATATACGTACAACGTAGGTAGGTAATTATATCGCAATACTTTGGCTATTTCATTATTTGAGATATTATCTTGATTTTACGTGGAGGTTTCAAGAAATGAGACATTTAACCAGACATGGAGACATGCTAAGCGCAAAAATCAACCATGGAATTTGATAAATTCACAAATTAGTTTGCTAGTAGAACTACGAGTGCAACTGAGCATATTACTGATTTTATAATGTGTGTAATGTTATATTTGTATATTCTCCAATTTCAAATGCAAATTGTGAGTTTCTGATAGCCTTAAGAGCAACTTCCCTTTTGTAGTTTTGTATGTAGGCCCTAAAGATTTAAATGATTTATAGATTACATGACTAATGCTTAATGTTAGGTGGGGTACTTGGGAATTAATTTAAACATTTTAGAAAATGCAACAGACTTCCCTTCCCATAAAAGACGATTAAAGCAGAAAATTAGAAGTCATGCTATTAAATTATTCATCATATCGTAATATTTAAACCTAGAACGATATGGGCTAAGAAATAAAAAGTTTCATTTGCTCTGCAAACCTGCGTACTTTGTAACTGTGTATAATGAATATCAAGCAAGTATGCCTGAATTGTTTAACTGTGAAACAAACAGAGAAACAAAAACGTTATTGTTAAATTGTTTTGCATGGGCATTTCAGATAGGCTTAAACATATCCTCATACATCCGTCGTCATTAAATGTTTCTAGCACTTACACTAGACAATATTTTAGTGCATAATATAAATTGTCTGACTGACATCCACTGTGAACGCAATGGAGTATAATATATATTGAGTGTGTGTGTATTTGCACATCTACAAGATGAATATAGCATAACAAATTATGCAACAATATATAGAACATATATAGAATATATCAGACTTAAATTGCATACTAAAATTACCATCACACATGCTTTTTATGAGCAAATATCGTACTATTATGTGTTTTTTAATAATATTATGTTTCTCTAAAAAAGTATACATGTTTGTGCCCACACAATATAAGCGCCGTCATCATTACAAGTTCACTCTCTTTCGGTGTACTAGACTAGGTCTCGGCGTACACATTCACTCTCTCTCTCTCTCACACAAACACTCGTTGCAGATATACCAACATGTATACCACTGCTCACGTTACCTTTCGTACACGAGAGCTTTGAACATCAGGATGATGAGAAGTTTTGGGAAATTGGGAAGCAAAAAACGGAGTTTCATATATCATAGAAGGGTTACTCACGTTTCCCATTCCCATATGTTGTATAAAGTTTATGGGGTCTATAGACCACTCTCTCAGTTCCTCAGTTCTCCTCACACAGTTGACTGGTGGGGACCTCCTCCTTTTTTGTCTCATTTTTTACCATCACCACGAACGCGAACTGTGAGCTTTACGATAACGAACCAAACCAAGTCTTCTTCGTTTTCTTCCCTTTTTCATTTCTTCTTCTGCATACAGACTTTTGAGCATAGCCCGTTTTTATGTAATATCAAAGGACGAGTGAGCAGCAAAATATGCAATAACAAAGCCAAGGAATATGGTATTATAGATAGGCTGCTATAAAAGCTCTCTGGCTGCCTGTTCTTTTTACTTCTTGTAGGGGAATGGAATTTCATGAGTTAAGGCGAAGGCCATGTCCATGATGTGATGTGCGATGCTTTTACAACACTTTATTCTCTCTTTCTACACGACTGTAGGACATTAACTGTACATATATTACACTTTTATAAATATTTTAAGGTTTGTGTCTTAAAACTTACATTTTGGGACTCTATAGCTCATTTCGTATATTATGATGATCATGTATGTACCTAGTCGACTAACTATGCATATTTTAAGCAACAATATTATTGTCTGTATGAATACATGTACATATATTCGGCTGTATTTCAATTTCGTTTTTTTTCTACTTCACTATTATTGTACCTGTAATATCTTGGTGATGGGATATAAGATATATGTATATGTACTTCTCCTTTGTCGATGTCCTCATTCGAGTGTTCTATGTAGTTTATTTGTTACCAACTGCAATATATTTTAAGACATTGTTATTGTTGCTCGCACTGCAAGCTAGATGTTTGTTTGGCTGCTTGCTTGGCTCAGTTGCAAAGTTGTCTGAGCTGAGATGCGACGATGCACTTTTTGTTATGTAAAGAACAAGGACTTGACTTGACCTTTGTCACAAGTCCTTTTTTACACTTTAAATTATGGTCCTCGTAGAGTAGTGTGAATGTCTTCGTATTGTGTGCATTTTTTTCTTTATAAATATTAACTGCGTTTACAAAAAAGGTATATTGCATATTGTATTCCAGGAAATGAGATTTGCCTGTAGACAATGGGGAACCACCGAAATTTTCAATGTACCATTTTACCATTTTTTTGTCCGGCAGTACACAACAGATGAATATATTTACTAGCAATTGTACCTTTGCACATTGCTTTTGTTATCATGAGGTAAAGGTGACCGAATAGGATACAATCACAATGAATTACTTTATGGATGAAGTGAGTCTAAAACTGTGTAGAGAGTACGGGATATTTTATGAATACATAAAAAAGACTTCCGTACTGCTGCGTTCAAAACGAAACGCCCAAAATCCATCATTGCAATTTCCGATCGTATAATATATACCATGATCTAGATGAAATGCTATGATAGTTGTAGATAAGGTCCTCTCATGATACAGGTTTTTGTTTTAAAAACGGGAGAAAAACGGGTTGAGTCGAGGGAAGAGACTTTACAAAGCAAGCAAGAGTAAAAGGCTTGGTTTTGTGACTGAAACGAAACCAGAATGTTTAGCATTTTGTGCAAAAATTCCTATGTTCCTATAAATTTAACAACTTTCCCATCCTCTGACTACAAATAGTATACAGCAAAGCTAAGCTATGAACCAATACGACCAACGATGCATGTCATCATGAAGCCAAGTCCCTCAGTATGAATTGGGCATGTACATGTTTTGAACTCTTGATATATCAAGTCTTGGATTTATAATAACAACAATATAACTTTAATGCATGCATACACTACACTTGTTTTCTTGCTTGCTAAACGGGATTTTCAGGAAAACTTGCAAGCTCTTTTTGTTTAATATTTTTGCTTATAGTTTTTGCTACTGCCACCTATTACCAAAGGATGTAGCTCTCTTCTTTTGTGCTGCCATTATGTGCTGCAAACTTACTGGGGAATTTAACGAGTCATGGAACTTCCAAAGGAAAGCGAGGAGGAGGAGTGAGTCACCAACGGCCTGCCTAAGGAAAGAGTACCAGAAGACGCTGCCACCATTGATGGTTTTTCACAAGCTTAAAGAAACGTTGATAGCAACAAGAGGATCGAGAACGAAATTATTATTAAACCTATTTTGAGTGGTATCCTTGATTCGATTGAGATCTTATTGTACGACTGTCAGAGACTTGTAGTAACAGAATCCAGGATTCAGATCTTAAATTGCGAAAGGTTGGCTAAATATGAAACGTGAATCCTATTCAAAAATTTACTGCACATAATTATCTACATAAGCATACATGTCTGCACACATACATACTACTGCAGTAGGAAAATTATTTGTCATAGTAGGAACAAAATATTGCAAATTCTAATATGGTTTTTGTTGATTAGTCCTGTGTATTTAATCTGATGCGCATTTTGCTTAGAATGCAAGCGTTCTAGAATAAGAGTCTACTTCTCGATCCATAATAAATATATTTACAAAAGAGTGAAGGCATCAGTTTCTATAAAATATTTGTTTATGCATGAAAAACACAACCCAATATACATAAAATTCGAATGGCCTATATACCTCTCCCCTGGAGAAAGAGGCAAGATAATTTTACTAACATTTGTTCCAATATGCAAACGACAGCAACTTATCCTGATGTACAGAAAATGAGATTGGTTTTTTCATCAAAGCAACTATTACACTACAAAATGGGAATAAATACGATGGTGATGCATACATATATACACATGAAATAATATTATAAAATATAATTAAAGGAGAGAGGAATGAGAATGACAGGACATAAAATGCTTCCCTAGACTTGAACCTTCTCTTGTTCTTTATATTGCTTTATTACTCAGCCAACATTACATCGAAATATTATTACCCTTGAAATCTTTTTTTCTCTACATATTAGAGATTTGCTGCATAAGATTTAGTAAAATTTTCTTTCTTTTTCTACTTGGACTTGGACCACTTGGTCAGAGAGTCAAGTACCAATATTTATTCATGTAGATGGCTCGAATAAAATATTATTATTCATTATTACCTCTATGTTTGCATTTCAAAGTATTAACAATGCACACAATACAATAGTAAAACTCGTAGAAAAAATCCACTGCTCGATAAAACTCCAAAATATAATATTGCGTTTGCAGGAGGATTTCCTAAAAAGCTGTAGATAGAATGTCCGTACATTACTGTCCTCAAATACACGGCTCGGCTCCACATTATTCCATCCAGTGTACAGTGTACAACACTCTTTTACCTTTTTCTTGTTTCTTTCCTCACTGGGATTATAAAGACCTTTTTTCATATAACTGTATGCGCATGAGATGTAATAGTGCACGGCATGTTTTGAGCTCAAAACTAGGGATTTTTGAGCAATACAAATTCTGTTAGAGCCGACACAAAATCTAAAGATACTACAACAAACAAAATACATTTTCTATTTTCAGTGTTTATTATTGCGGTTGGGTATTATTGCAAAGATGGCGTAAATGATGCCTTAGCTAAGTATCCATGTCTGTCTACACACAGCGTCCAAAATATGAAATTCATTTATTTATCTCCATTTAACAAACTTTTATTGCGGTAAAGTTACATGAAAATGTATTTTGCCTATAATTGAAGTCTAAGTTTATACCTATTTATGTACCGAGGTATTCGCCAGCAGCACTTTTTGCTTCACTGGCCAAGATCTCACTCTCTACGGATATTCTTCATTATCAACGTTGCTTGTAACGTCGCCATGCATAATAATATCTACCTAGGCACAGGAACACCTAGAGTAAACCCCTTTTAGCACATTGCTGTAAAATGTGTACATGTCTTTGCCACAACACAAGAGATCGGACTTCTATGAGCAATAAGCTATCATGATGCTGATGCACATTTTCTAAGAGCCTAAACCCAACTTTAAGGTAAACTTTTAGCATTTTCTACTTCCCTACAAAAGTCTACTGTGTTTAGGTAGGTATATAGTTGTTTTACTTTTCAGGTAAATGATGAGAACATACATATACAGCCGTATAAATAGAAACGAATACAGTTTTTGTGGTTAAATTACGATAACATTGTAGTATTTTTAAGGGAAGCATAAGAGCACGAATTATAAGCAAAAGTGTTGCTGAGAATGCATAATGGTCAATCGTTAGATGATAGTGCAGATATAGGACGGTGTCACATTACTACAGCCATACATTACAATACAACATCTATAACTTTGCACATGAAAATAAAATGTAACACAAGGTCTCCCTCTACCCTTCAGTTTACCATACCTGAGCAGTACAGCACTAACCAAACCAACCACCAGGTACTGCGTCATTGAAACTGAACTAAGGCCTAGTAAAAAAGTCTTTTTGAACTTCAACAACAATCAAAATCAAAGTCAAGGAAGCATTTTTGTAGGTATATGCACAATATACGCTCAGTCTCAGTTGAAAAGTTGAATTCAAGTTGCATATATGCTGTTCAAAAAAACGATGCATGATCATGTTGGCTAGTGGATGAAAAGCATATTATGAGCGCACTATTTCCATCCTTTCATTTCATGCAGTAATTAAACGCGTGTCAAATACCAAATTCTATCCTAATTTAATTAATTTATAAATAATTAGTCATTCTCTCTTGGCAAATTTCATTTCATAAATTTTCACTTTAATCAAACTTTTACATATAAATGTTAACTGACAATCTTGAGACTGAGACTGGCAATCTTGAGACTGCGACTGGCAATCTTGAGACTGAGACTGACAAAACAATTTTCTGACTGACAGACTGAGAAAGAAGAAAAACCAAAACATTAAGATACATATAAAATCAATCTTACATTAAAAACTTCACTTTGATCTAATTAATAAAGCTTATAGGTAGGTGTCTGGTATATATTCTAGTCAGCGATTTTCTTTACGAAAACATGGTACAAACAAATGTACATGTAGCTCTATGAATTCTGTAATCCTGTGGATAGACTGTCTGAGTCTGATGGGGGTGGTCGCTGTACTGGCTGAGGTGGTGGAGTCGGTAGAATGTTGAAGCTGGAAGAAGCAGTTGAAGAAGTATCCGTTGTTGGGGAGGAACTGCTGCCACGAGTTGTAAAATGCCTTGGCATCGCAGGGCTTTCCATACGGGTGATGTCCACAAGATGACTCAGTTGTAAGCTGAGCACTTGCCCATTTGGAATTTTGGTCTCCAGAAACTCAAGGAGAGGCACAACTCTGCGTTCATCTTTTTCAGGCCTAGCTAATCGGTATCCGAGCGCTGCATAATCAACATTTCTATCAAAAGTTAGTCTACTTCCATCGTCAGGTTTCCGGGTTATCACGTGCCGGGTTCTTCCTCTATCAGCTGCAGGACCCGCAGGAACACGAAAAACATGGTCACCATCAACAATTCCAGCTCCAGCACCTTCCTGGTCTTCTTCGTCATCATCCTCTGCCATCAAAGCAGCCAAGTTTCGTGCATCTGTCGGCTGACGGTTCACTCTACTGACGTTGCTTTGTTCCTTCAGCTTTGCCCGAGCACGAGCTCCTCCAATCCAGTTCATGCTTGATCAGTTCAAACGACCTTCCTGACGTTAAAAAAATAATATGATTTCCTTTTAACCAACAAATATTTTAACTATGACAAGTTGATTTGACACAGTATTCAAGCTTTTCATGAACTTACTTTTGAAACTTGAAAAACTTCTAAAAACTGATAAAAATGGAACGCGAAAGACAAATGAGCCTTCTTGTAAAATCAATCAACTTTCTTGCATCGGCAGCAAAAGAGGAAGTAAACTAGACAGTGAAACGACACATCGTTCGAACGAAACGTAAACAAACTTGAGAATAAAATGCGCCAATAATATGCTTCCAAACCTTACCACTGCTGTTTGTTCGTTTTTTGAAAGATAAAGCGCGCCGTTTAAATTTCCCTGTCCAGTCGTTTCCAATTCGTTTCAGCTTTGCTGCATTGATTGAACATGATAGGGAACATGTCCTTTCCTCATCTATTCTTTTCATTTCTCTACTGGATGCATTGGATGCGATTTTGGGAAAACGGGCAACATGTAGATGCAAGAAAAACGGCAATCATGTACAAATCGTTAATAGTTCATAAATTTTATTGCCAACTAAAAGTGAAAGCCATGATTTCATACAAAATGTAAAAAATAATTGCTAGCACAGAAGGTTCAATAATAAGTCAGTTATCTTCACATTGCTTATGATAAAGCGCACAAGTTCATTTTTGGCACATTTAGCATGCACTTTTCAATCTTATACATATTTTTGTTTATACTTTGTGGTAACAAGTTGTTACAAGTTAATTTAAAACTTTAAAGATTAAGAAAGGTAACATTTAATCAATGGCATGTGTAGCCTTAAATCATCGTTTATCTATCGGTAATAGTGAACATCATAGTAGTACAATTAACTTGCTACATGTAAAAAATTAATCTGTGAAGCTCAGTTGGACAGTTTTAAAGAAGTAAGGGTAAATCTATGTTAAACGACAAGATTGAAAATTAGTTAGTTCAGTTAATCTTCACATAGCACTGGTTTTACTTAATCAAAATATGTACAAGGCTTCATTTTTAGAATACACAAAGGTTTGTCTGTCAAAAGTTAATCGTATAAATAATCTGCGAACGACTAATTTAATATTATGATACATGCATTACATTTAATTAAAGAAATTAATCACAATCGGATTGGGTTGAGTCGTCTACATCAGAATAAGGTACATTGCGTTGAGTGAAAAGTTCTGTTTTTTGAGTTGACGCTGGAGATGCAGACGGACTTTCACCGTCGGATGTGTCATCAGAAGCAGGAGTTTTAATTATCACGCTTTTAGTCCTGTTTTGCAAGAGTTCCCTTGGCCTAGAATGACAAAAACATAAATATACTTTTATAAGATAGAATGATAAAATGATGCTTTAAAATAGCTTTTATACATAGCGCATAAAGAATTTTGGTTCATTTTCATTAAGAAATTATCTTACAGTAACTTTTGAGGCTGCGAGTTACCATTATCATTGACTCGTAATGAGTCCATTTCCTTAATCAAATTCTTTTCATGCAATTCCATTTCCATTATGGTGCGTAATGCGTCAGTCTTCTCTTTCTCCAGTTTCTCCATTTCCGTCTTCAGGCTGTTCTCTAATGCTCCTTTCATAGCCATATTATCGTTTAACTGCTCCTGCAAAGTTTGGATTTTTGAGAGAGCTACTCCATACTCCATTCTGTAAACAGACATGCCAATATTATGCCAACATGCTGGAACGAAATGACTCTCTAGTGACATCTGTTAGCTAACAAAGTCATGAGAGGTGAAAGAAACGGTTTTTAGAACACTTGCTTCAACATGTCGTGAGCAACTATTTCCTCCTCCAGATCCGCGGAAACGCGACGTAACAACTGGTTTCTCTCTTCCAAGTTTGTAGTGAGCCGTTCGTTCTCATTGAGAGCAGCGTCGAGGCTTCTTTTTTGCTCAACAATCGCGTTAGAGTCTTCATCTCCAGTGGGGAAAACTCTGAGTGCATGAGTTAAAGATACAGCCTTCTTACAACATGGGCAGCTTCCTTCATTTACTGAATGGGCCTGGACATTTCTAAAACGTCAGTTTTGTCAATTAAATTACTCATTTTTGCTTATCTTTGGTACAATAATCATGTTATGTCTTCTAGTCTTTCTTTTAATGTCAAGGACATAAAATGATGCACATTAATTGCTGGAAATTATAGTATGTTATATTAATAATATGGTGCTGCTTTTACCCATCTTGTCTAGCCCTTTCAGCGGTACTCCTAAACCATTGTTGTACACAGACGAAATGAAATAGATGGCCGCAACTATTGAAATAAGATCCCAAAGTGAAAACATGTACATACATTAGATGTGATAACGAAATTTAAATCTTTATAACAGCCAATAATATCATAACATGATCACTACTGATCACATCTAGCCGATTTTGATATTACTTATTCTCTACCAGTGTCTTTTATATGAT
>JAQIXX010007457.1:0-10804 GCA_034700605.1 Willowsia nigromaculata | reverse complement strand
GTGGGCCGCTACATCACGCTCTTATCAGTGATATGGGAGACAAGCTGGAAGTTGTTAAATATTGTATTTCATATGTTGTTACAACCAACAAAGTAGGGCATTGCCCTCTCATGCATGGGCTTTCGAGGCGACATCCAGATATAAGTTTGGAGGTCATTGAGTATCTGGAGCCCCATGTCATCTGGACACCCAAACTAGCTGAATTAGCACTAGATTATGTAACAGAGCAAAAAGTTAAAGAAATGATAAGTGATGTGGCCACATACCATAGATTAGTAGATATTTTAAAGACTATTGTATCTCTTTTAAGTTAGCTAACGTTTAGCTTATACTAAAGACACGTATTTATAATACCATAATTATTTTTGAAATATAAACAATAATAGCATGTTATTAGACTGTAAAATGTATGAAAGGCTTTTACATCATTTGCATTTTTTGAATATAGTTTTTAGTAAAATAATTTGATGAATATTGTGTATATTTAATAACTCCTTGAAATATTTTACTAACTCTGTTTTATTTTTATGATTTTAAGCTTAGAATAGAGCTATTTAGAAATCATAAGGAATATGTACATTCTGCAGACAGTGTTTATTGTTTTACGCGTGAGCAGTAGCTTAAACATAAACATTTATATATATAATATAATATTAATATAATTAATATAATAAATTAATATAATATTTAGCAATAACAACACTGCTACTAATCATAAGTAAACTCTAGAGAAATTTATTTGTAAATACATGCAACATATTGTATCATATGCTCATATTAAATTATATCTGTGAACAACTGTGTATGCAATTGTCTTCAAGGATTTGCATTCTGAATTTTATTTATTTTTAGTACTGTCATATTTTAGTAACTATCAACATTATGCTCTCACAAAATTAAAAATTCAGCAAATTTTTCACAAATGCTATTTTAAGTCAGTGAGCATCATAATTCGGCTATAATATATGAAGCATAAAAATAAAATATACATGAGATACCAACGGAGTTAATTGGTGCCATAAAAATGTGTGGCAGCAACACACAGTGCTCATCATTCTTGATTTGTACAAGAAAGTTTTATTGTTTAAAAACATTATGTTTACAACCACATAGCTTAACATTCCTTCATTACACAAACCAGGAAATCAATGATTTCGGATACTTGAGTTTACAGACCTAACTATTTATGTATCAAAGTACACATTAGCACACTTATATTAGCTTTTTTAACGCCCACTACAAAATTTGCTATCAGCTTAATAACTACTCATTATTGAATAAGGAACTTGAAACCCGTTGTGTTAAAGTATAACTGCATGTGCGAATTAATTTTAAAGCTACCATTGAGCTTGCATGGAAGATTTCGACTTTACAGGAAAATCGGAATTGATTAAGTGTAAAATTTGTTATTAAGCTTTTCTAAAATCAGGAAAACCTCAATCATTGTTTCATTCTAAATTTGCTATACTGTAAATTCAATTGAAAATTTCAGCATGAAAGGTCAACAAAACTTTGATTCTGATATCATTTTGTCAAAAAAGCAACAAGAACGATTTGGTGAGTGACACATACACTTAAATTTGCCTTTCAAGATTCATGTGTAATGTTTGCCATAAGAGCTATTTACGGTTGTTAACTTGTAGACATGTCATTTCACACACATATGAAGGAATATTCTGAGATAAAGTCAAATTACGATGCAGAAAGAAATAATGATTGGATCGAGAACATGTCTAGGGTCATTTATCGAATTGTCAAAATGTTTCGTACCCATGCTGAAGGCGTCTATGTTACACTCAAGCAAATGTTTACATCATTCAGGTAGTATGTAAATTTTAATTGTGAATTACAAATGGTAAAACAATGAAATTTTATCATAATTAAGAGTATTCTAGCCAATGTTTATAATTTTCAGTGGTATACTCACCATATTATTTCTAGTCTTATGCGTCTACTTGTTGTACCAAATTTGGAAAATAATTTGTTTGAAAAAGAAAAGAAGGTAATACTGATTGAGTTGATTTTGAATCTTGTTTGCTTACACTTTTTATTACATATAATCGTCAGCATAGCTGAAGTCGTGACAGTGAGTACAAAAATCGTTGTAATCAATTAATTTGATGATAAATTATTAATAGACCAAGTCTTCCAACATGCGTCCCCTCTTCAGACTACAGGACACTCCTTCATCAACTAGAAAAGGAATATCGTTGACTAAATACACTCGCAAATTTTACTTTACTATTTTAAATTTTGTTTTCTATCTACAATATACACAACCCAGGATCTGAACACAATTTTACCACATTTAATCATGAATCAATTGTTTTATACTTCATCTGCGTGATTAATAAGCTAATTTTTAGATATTCGTATCATCATAAAAAGTCTGATTTGAGTTTATCTCATTTTGCATTCATGAACTGTTATCTTTTGTGATACTACTAATTACAGTAATTAACATTTGACCACAAAACTCAAATATGAACACGTCAATGTATTTTTTGTTATTAATTACGCATTAGTAATCCCGTGAGAAGTTTATCATTTTTGTTATCAGATAATACCATTGTTTTTACAAGTTTTAACTTTAGGGTGATTAGAAAATTAAGCTTAATTATTGTGCTTTTTGACACATTGCCTAAGCTCGAGGAGTAATCAATCAGACAGAAAGTTAAAGCACGTATTACATATTATGTATGAAACTATTTATATACCTTCACATGTTCCATTGTCACCTGCATTTTATAAACTTATTAGTTTGGTTTAGTGTTTTTATGGAAATCACATCTTCAAAGTTATTTTTCTACAGAAGACGAAAACTGATTTTAAACAGGGTATCCATGGAAATTTATTATAGATGTAGTGTTTTGAAAAATTGAAGCTGAAATTTCAAATATTGGACAAATCTATGTCCTCAAATTATGGGCAAACGACGTAATAATTACCACAAACCCCAGGATAACCAAACGATAGAAATCGACATAAAAAACACAAGGACGAAATCTACCTGTTGGAAATTGATTCTATACACGCTGGGAACCTTTTTTGTTGTGACATACGCAATTCTCTTGTATCATTACATATCGGATAACTTCACTTGTAATTTTTATATAATCTATACGTCTATTTTGGTCATTATTTAATCACACGTTATAATAACTAAATTTTTTTCCTAGATCGTCTAGATTGTTACAGTTGTCAATCTGTTGAAAACTTACCTGTGGCAAATGATAACATACCTGTGGAAACCGACTGCTGGAAACACCCCAAAAATATAATGACATGCAACAGTGGTATGCAAGTAATGTTAATCTGAAATTCTAAAAAGTCAGTTTTAGTTCATTTTGCTTATTTTTAAGGGGAACACTGTGGATCAACATTTCAGTATCTGTTGGATACATCTGGAGGAGTAGTAAGAAAAGTGGTGCGATCATGTACTGCAGAATCTGGAGATGACTGTCACCAAACTGTGAATAATGGAATTTTGGAAATTATATGTATTTGTAAAAAGGACCATTGTATGCCAATTCGTTATGGCAGTTGACTATCAGTTGCATACTTTTCTGACTGGGTTTAAAGTATTCACCTTGACCGAAGACCTTGAAAATATTTGACTGAAGAGATTTTAAAATAAAAAATGTAGCATTTGTAAAGCCTATTTGGATCTGGATGTAACCTTGAATTATTGTAGGGTGTCAATAGGATGGTGACATCTCCAGAAGGCTCATCTCGTGTTATCATTTTAAGACGATCAACTTTAGATCATTCATACGAGAAATCATGTGATTCGCTAGTACGGTGATTGTCATTAAAATACACAGAGTGATTACGAAATTTGTAAAGATTTGAGTTCAAAGTCTATAACAAATAACCGTGTGTGTATAATAAACGTATCGTTAACCAGCTCCATAGTACTTTCATAAGAAACAATGGAGAAATTATATTGTAAGCATTTGTATTTGTAAAATATTTCTAAATTGTTGAATAAATAGAATTATTGCACTTGCACACAATGCTAGGCAAACAAATCATTTTTCCATTAAGTAATGTGTATTTCTTTGGATTTATAAATGAAAATTTTCGTATAACAGGAACCCTTAAAGAGAAGATTTCATAAGCTAGATTTTCCTCAAGAGTTTGAATGGTAGTTTGGCTACAGACGAGACTCTTTGTAGTGCCCTTGATGAGGAAATGAATCCTTTAAAACACTTGGCAATTTTAATAAAAACTCAAAGCATAACATACAGTATTGATAGCATTTACATATGACACATGTTCTGTAAAGAAACTGCAGCAAATAATATTATTTTCTGGTGAATGAAAATAAAAAAATTAAGTGGACCCAAAATACAAAATTTTTTATGACCAACTATTGAAATTGAAATTGAACCATTGAACTAGGACACATTAAAACTATGAGATGACTGCACAAACCGCCATCTGCATCTTTTGCTGATTACACGCTTGATAACATGGGCAATGGGCCACTACGTCATGCTCTTATCAGTGATATGGGAGACAAGCTGGAAGTTGTGAAACGTTGTATTTCATATGTTGTTACAACTAACAAAATAGGGCATTGCCCTCTCATGCATGGGCATTTGAGGCAACAGCCAGATTTAAGTTAGAAAGTCATTGAATATCTGGAGCCCCATGTCATCTGGTTACCCAAACTAGCTAAACTAGCCCTGTGTTATGTAACAAAGCAAAAAGTTTAAAAAATGCTAAGTGATGTAGCCACATACCATAGATTAGTAGATATCTTAAAGAATTGGTAGAATTGGTGAAATGTAAATAAATTGTCTTTACTTATGCGCATATAAATTTAAACATAATCTTAAGTGAAATAATTGTGCATTTTTAGAATCTCTGTTTACTAATATTACAAATCAGTTTTCTTAGAAAAAATAACAAATTCATGTTGCAGTGTATTAAACAAAGAGATTTACTTTCATTCCATAGTACTACTTTCTCTAACCTTTACTCACCTCGAAGAATCAGTACTGTTCATAATTTACTCGCACTATCCATTCACCCGTGTTCAGTCAAAAGATTCAAATCCTTTTGAATCATATTCCACTTGTTTCAGACATAATGATTTAATATACCTGTTAATCAATAGGTCATAAGATTCAATGATTTTTTGAATCAATGTCATTTTGAATCAAACCAAACCAAAAATCTATAAAATATAAATTCTGCAGTCACCTACATAGATACTTAATTTTTTGCATTCGTCATATGTTAAATCATACAAATACCAAGTACTTACGCTACTAGACGTTTTTCAATTTTGACTTGGGCTTTATGCATGTGCTTGCCATTTGTACAATTTAACAAATATGACAAATGCGAAAGCTTATTATTAATTTATGAAGTTGACTAAAGACTTTATATTTTATTAATTTTTTCTTTGATTTGATTCAAAAATTCATTAAATTTTATGACCTAATAATTCAACTGGTATATTGAATCATTATGTCTGAATCAAATGGTACATGATTCAAAAGGATTTGAATAATTTGACAGTAAACTGTAATATCAATTACATTTCTAATCAACTTGGTCCTCAAAGCTTTGAAAATCTTCATCTTTTAATCCGTCAACTTCTCGCCCGCTCCACAGTTCCCGGTTTAATTCAAAATCATTTTCTCCCCTCTATCTTGCATATTATATTTTCAACTTTTAGATTCAGATATTTACTACACATTTGGTTTATTTATTAGTCATCAATAGCATCTATATTTAAATTTAATCATTTTCATAGATTTGATCCAACTGTGTGAGCTGCTAGGATTGACAATTGTCTTTCTTATTATTGTACAGTTCTTTTTCAGTATAAAATTACAAACAAAGTTAGTTCATGAAATGCTTGCTTGCTTTCACAACTGTATACGTTTTTGTAAGAGCAAGCAAAACCATATATTTGAAGGACATCTTATATTGCTTATAGATGACAGTTACTTTTTCGATTGTGAGAAATAGCAAAGCCAAGCCAAGTCCAATGGGAATTATCATAAACACAGCAGAGATGGGCCCGAAAACTGATGACCTACCAATCTGACTATCACCTTCCGTTTCGCGGATACCCATTTGACCAATTCTGTGCCCATAGCTGGTAATGTAATCGTTCACTGCTTTGTTCCAGTGATTGACAATCCCAGAGTTTGAAAGCCGTTCCAGTCTTTGCAAAATGTTCGGATGAAATCGGTTTCCAAGATAATAACCTTGAGACAGGTCAACAAGAATGTCGGAACCCAAATATGACCTCGAAATTCCATGCGCTTTTAGCCCGGGAAGAGTCAAGAACGCATCTTCTTCAAAAGTCACGAACGCGGAGGATTTACCCTTGCACGCTTGAATCATAAAGCTCAATGTTTTGTTCAACTGTTGAGTGTCCCAAACTGGCGGAAAAGCTTCAGGGTCAGGGGATGGCAGTTTTGTGTGATTCAAAATTTTTTTCTATGCGACCGCCAAATTTTCACAAAATGCTTGCTGATCTGGTATGCTTCCCCAAATACCACGGAAACCGTCAATGTAGAAGAGAAGATGCGACATCCTCTTCGGTGGTATTACGTAGTGTTTGTATGGCATATTCCTTGCTGTTGACAAGTTAAACCAATTAGGCACTTCAAAGGATGTGGTATAAGTCGATATGTTTAATGACACTAGCTGGTCGATATTCTCAATTGGAATCGGTGGAAACGGACTAGTTAACTCCAGAATGTTCTCACCTTTGTAAAAGTTGCAAAGGAAAATAAATGCTAGTAAATATGCAGCTAATAGCAAACGAATAATGTGCACCCTTGGTAAACACCTACAAGACTGCTCCACCGGAGCCAGGAGCAAAAATTTAAGAATGTCTTGGTTTGCTGTGTTTTGGTTTTGTCCGGTACCAAGGTTACATGCTATTTTACTAAGCATTCCAACTATCAAGGTACTAATGAGTGAAACGGCCAATGTGATCCACGTTCCCAAGTCAAACGATGTAGTCAATTGCAAAAATGGGATGGTGCGGAAGATAATCATGGTAACTGAATGTATCATACGGCAGTAAACGTCTTAGCATTGTAAAATTGTGTTCTTTGAAAATTCCGAAATGAGATGCCAAAGTCAAATGGTCATAAAATGATTTCTGTCCAATGATGTGGATGGTAGCATATTCGGTAACTGACAAATCTTTTGCTGCACTCGTTAACCTTCCAGTTTTGCTTACAATGATTGGAACATAAGCAAACGGGCCATGTTTGGAGCCGCATTTGGAGTTAATGCTCCCCACTGACAACAGGTACA
This sequence comes from Willowsia nigromaculata, assembly GCA_034700605.1. Lineage (NCBI taxonomy): Eukaryota > Metazoa > Arthropoda > Collembola > Entomobryomorpha > Entomobryidae > Willowsia > Willowsia nigromaculata. The sequence goes on along the minus strand of JAQIXX010007457.1, from coordinate 3,508 downwards.
CCCTCTCAATGAACCCGACGTCGTTCAACATTGTCTCAGGGTTAATGATCATTTGGAGAAACACTTCACTACTACTTACTCTGTTTGGGGAAAGAGTTATGTACCACGGCAAGGTAGGGGTTTTATCTGAGTTTGTGACGATCATCACAATGAACGTAGGTCTTGTCAACGGGACTTTGCGAATTTCATTCCTGGTTTTAAATATATCACCACCATAAATTTTAGTAGGCAGCTTCCAGAATTCCACAATAGCTGTTCAGGTTTGGAAGCATGTACGCTTTCACTGAAACTTATTCCACAATATTAAATAAATGCGAATGTTTAGGACTCCAGAGGTTTTGAATGTCACAATTACCTCGATTTAAAGCAAGGTTTACTGGAGATACACGGTATTAAAATGTCTTTATTCTAGAACTTATTTTCACACATATGTTTGCAAACCAAAAATACGATGCGTTGGTTGTTGACATGCGGTATTATTTTTAATGAAATTTATACTCTGCTTAAGAAATCGCAATATATTTTCCTTTTAACTAATACCAATTACGCAAAACAAATTATTTAGCTTACCTTTGAAATATTATTTTCTTTTATGCTTTCACAACTTATTTAGTGTTATAAGTATGGGGTTGAGACAAATGCATGACTTAAATATGATTTTAATAAATTACTTTCTTGTATGTGATCTCATCAAAATTAAAATAGCAAGCCAGGTTTTAACAATAACCAATAATTACCTCATTCCATAATACAAACTTAAGATAATGTTTCTACTTTATGTAAATTTACAAGTGCGTAATGGCCTACAAGGATTCCCTTCCAACACGAATTTTTGCAAACCAGTTATACAGAAAATGCTGTAAACTTATTCTCAAAACTTATGTGTCAAATTTTTTTGTGTACTCACACTCAAGTACAGCCATAATGTTTCTCGAGTATACAATGACTGTCACCATTTGCCTATATTTCAGAGTAAATCGTTATCCAATAAATGAAACTTTATGCTTGAAAGATCACGTTATCGACAAAGTTAGTTGGTATTTTGATTTCTGTGAAAGGGGGAGAAAATAAAATAGAAAGAATTAATGTGAATACTTGTGCTGATAAATATGTAGTGTAACGTAAGCTTAGCATCAAATTATTGCTTTTGAATAAAACTTGCGTCAAAAATATGAGAAAACCAAAGCTTGACTATTTAAAGCGTGCAGAAGCTTTAATATATACAATTAAAAAATTGAAATATGCTAGCTTATCAACCAATATCCCTTCCCATACATCTTGGGCTTGATACTTGAAAAAGCTGAATGGCAATTATATCTAATTATGGCTGCACGAAAAATTTAATTATCATTGTGAAATCTAATTTTGTGATGATTAATTAGTGAAATTTAAAGCTAGAGATCACTGATCAGTTGGAAGTCTTTTGTTGGACTTTCCCTGCGCATTATTTTAATATTAAGAACTAACTACTGTACTTTTCATAGGGACTCGCTAGCTTATTGTATTACAAATCACAGCTTATATTCTTGATCGGTCTGAAAACTCTTATAAAAAAGTCAAAGTCAAATTATTCTCATTAAATAGCGTGTTGTTCTGAAGTTACCAGTCGAATAAGATTAAATTCACCATAGAAAACAAGGCTTCAAGTTTATTACGGAAATGTGAGATTTTGTACTCAAAATACAGATTGGTAAGTCCGTAAAATTGGGCCAGTCTACATTTTTTAACTAATCAAGTTATAAGACGCTACTTGTAATACGAATACTGAGCTTACACGCAAATGTACTATGGGTAAGTAATATATACTCCTTTATACATATACAGAAATAATATAAAATTATTTCACAATTTTCCTATACTAAGTTATTAAAATTTCGATTAGTAAAAGTGGTTAATTATGCCGACCAAGTGAAGATCTTATCCACGTATAATTAATTGTCTTTTCTCTTGAGTCCATAAATTAATAAGTTGAACATTGGTCACGAAATGACAAATATGCATAAGCTAACTCATCGTCAACGATATTAATTGGTACATCTCGGTCACTGGAAAAACATAGCTTATACAAACGTAATTTTGTCATTTTTATCTGAACTGCATTGCAGAGATTAGTTGAAGTGACAATTTCAGCCTCAAAATAATAACTGAAATAATAAACATTTTAAAGTCGTCATTCCCAGTTTTTCGCAACAATGGAATTTTTCATGAAAAGTATCATATTGTCTTCTTTTGTCATGCAGGTAATTGCATTCAAACTAGATCTGAATCCAGTAAGTTGCTGGAGTGCCACAATTGTTGTTGCTGGAGATATCAAAGGTGCAACTAATCATTAAAATATTTTTCATCGGATATTCAATAACAATTACGAAACCACATTTCCTGCAAATAACCAGACACTTTTGGTTTGGACAATACACTTTAAAAACTTGAACTTAAGACTAGATAGGAAAACTGCACCATATAAACCCCAAAAACATTTCATAGACCCTGAGAACCCATCATGTACACTGATTCTCACAGAACTTCACCTCATCCAGAATAAACAAATTCGGCAGGGTAAGAAAATCCTATCACAAGCAGTACAAAATGGAAAGAAAAGGTTTTATGAAGATGAATATTTCTTTCATTGGAGCTTTTGGTTTCAAAACGTAGGAATGACTATGTCAATAACAAATATTCAAGGTACCAACTTACTTCTAGCATTCACTGAAAAATTAGATTTCACCTTACCAAAATAAACACTTGATACAATGTTTACTGTTCCTGTGATAGCTTTTATAATAATTTTGAAGCGAAACTCTTTAAATAAACCAGGGGTAATCTGGTCTTGCATATTTTGTAAAACGGAAAGAGACATTTTCATAGAAACAAACATATTCACAGATCAAATCACAAATCTGAAACTAAATCAAAATAGATACTGTGGGAAGTTTGTGACAAGAAGTGAAGTCACCTCACGAAATCATTTCCTCATGAATGATTGTGCAGTTAGTATTCCTTTTATATTGATCACCGCTGCTTATCATGCAAACATGTCTGTTATATTTAGAGATCGAATTGATCCAGATGAGATAAGCGCTCCTGCAAAAGCATTTATGACATGTATGCCCATAAGTGACATCAGTATGATGGCATATCTCCCAGAAGTATCTGAGTTTATCGAGCTCGGAAATTCATTCAGAGTGTTCACCTATTTCGATAGAAAACTCGAATTCCGCATACTCGACATATTTTCCGTTCTTGGTGGAAATTTTGATATTTACATTTGGGCATCAATTTTAACCTCATGTGTAGTACTGCTTGTATACAAATTTGCACTAACTTGGAGCAAAATTTCAATCCAAATGCTTATTAACATTTGTATGGATCTGATTTCCATACTTTTACAGAAGCATGCAAATCAAAGAACTGGAATTAATATCCATTAATATAGCAGCAGCGGTGTTGCTACGTGTTTTTGTGCAGCTCCCACAAAAGTCTTTGAAAAAAATTCAGCAGTGAGTGTATA
>JAQIXX010007456.1:0-10805 GCA_034700605.1 Willowsia nigromaculata | reverse complement strand
TAGAAGTTGGAAACATTTGTCGTATTTTGTCCTAATTTGCTTATTTTGTTTGCAAATAGCGTAAAGATTGGCGAAAATTTGTCCTATTTTATGTCCTATTTTGCCGATTTTTCGTGCATGTTTGCATGCATATTTTCTAATTTTTCTTGCATTTTTCCTCGTTCTCTGATGATAATGATCAATAATAGTCATGAAATATGATTTATGATGATATTGATATTGTTCGACGACGATAACTAGAGTTTAGGAAGAACAAATCCGATTTGTCGCCAGAGGGAGCCTTGTGCGCATAAACTGATTATGGGAAAGTAATTTACTCGTCAAGACCATTCGAATGACGTATAACATGCCGTACGTTGTCATTTGAAAAAGTCGATTACCCCAGACCCCCGGGGGGAAGGAATTAACCGATTTGGCTGAAAATCAATAGGATTCTTTGCTAGGGCATATGGGGTCACTACGCCAAGTTTCTGTGAAATCTGTTCACGCGTTCGGGAGTTATCTTACGGACAGATGGACTGACGGACTGACTGATGGACAGACAGACGGACGGACTGATGGACGGACAGACGGACGGACAGACAGACAAACATTATAAAGTCAATACTTGCTGTCGCTGAATCTAAAGTGGCGTAATAACGATATCTCTTAGTTTGCCCTGTAATTCTCACATAATCTTTGCTGATAAGTTAAAAATACATTGCTAGTGTTCGAAGAGGTCTCCTTACGGGTTTGAGATTACATGAAACTCTGAAAATGGCGACTATTTGACGTTAACATTTTTTTTACCAAATGATGGGGAGCGTAGATTAATATTTACCTTTATTGGAATGAACAAGTGTTGAGCATTATCTAGTCATCCGGTTTAATTCCTCTTATCAACAATGTTTGCAGTTGTTGCAGCTTCAAGACTACGTGCTATTTAAGGATGATAAACTTTACTGGTAAAAATACGAATATGTTGATTTTCTACATCCGTCTTAATTAATTGTCAGCCAAAAAATTACACAAGTATCACTTTTGCATGAAACTGATACAAAATAGCATTATTAGCCCATTCTACTTCTTGTGTTTTAGCAATTTATCAACGCATTATGCACTCGTTTTGTGAAAATTTTGGATATCCTGCGTGTCTGTTGTCTTTCTTAAGAAACGGTCGGCTAATCCAGTAAGTTTATTTATTTTGCATTGGGCTTTCATAATGATTTTTAACATATTACATTACTTACAACCCGAAGGGATGGTTAACATATCTTCCTACTTACATCCGTTCACTTAATCTGCACTTTCTATGCAAACAGTACACAAGTGTGATAAATATGTCCAACATGAAAATCATACAAACATTTATGTGCAAGTTATACGACGTTAAGAAATAATATTATCTTTTCCTCTCCAATCGTCACTACTGCAAGTTTATTCACGCTTGAATTGGCATACAAAATTCAGACAGCAGAATATTTTACATGGAATTTTCAATATCAAAACTGACCGATGTAGAAGTGCATTGTGTAGGTTGACGACGGGATGCCAAAATTGGTTTTGTGGTTTGTGTTTTGAGAAAAAACTAAAACTTAAAATTTGGGTTTGTGGTTTGAAGAAATCTTAAGTGTTTTTCCCTGTACTGGTTCTTGGACCAACATTGAATATGGCATATCTCATCTGAGTAATTATATCACTTATTCCATAGTTTAATACGAAACCCAAGGGTCACTGAAAAACTCAAATCTAAGACCACACAATTAGTCAGAAAAGTGATGCTTATCTTATATTTGTATTTGTACAATTAAAACCATTATTGGCCTCGTATTATATTGTAATTCATGTAACATCACGTTGCAAAAAATATATAGCAGAGATAAAACTTAAAATCAACATTAGTCCCTCACCCAGTTTGCTGTCTAGACTTGGCAGTTAAGTTTAAACTCGTGAAGATGAGTGATCAACAAGGCAACAGTGAGTTGGATGGAAAAGATGATGGGGACATTCTTAAAACCTCTGAGTTTTTCATGGAAGTTGCCCTGCTTTCATCTCAGCTTTCTAAAGATCCTCGTAAGAAGGTAAATAAAGCGGTTGCTTGCTACTCCATTATTATAAATTATTTATTCCACACGTTATAACGTTACTGGATATGTAAATTTAAAATATTTATTTTTGGAAGTGTACACGACATGTTTAAAAATCCAAACAACTTCTGCCAAGAACCCAGAATTTCTACTTTGCGTCTCTTTACAAACCAAATTGACAAATAAATTAGCGATGAATTTATTAAATAAATTTGCTAGGTAGGAGCTTGTATCGTTAACAAAAAGAATCAAATTGTTGGAACTGGATATAACTGCATGCCGGATGGATTTGATTTTCCATGGACCCTAAGGGATAAGACAAACAGACTCAATCATAAAATCACATATGGTGCGTACATACCCAGTTTTTGAATTTACAATAATAATTTTTCTCCGTGTAATGTAATAACATTTTGTAAATTTTCCTTTGCTATTATATAAATATATACAGTATGTCATGCTGAGATGAATGCCATTGTCAACAAAAATGTGGACCGGTTGACAGGTTGTGAAATTTATGTCACGTTATTCCCTTGCAATGAATGTGCTAAGTTAATCATCCAGACTGGAATCATAAAAGTAAAGTTAAAAAATAAATGGTTATAACTGGCCGGAAACTCTGCTAGGTACTAATTTTTTTATAAGGTTTTCTATATGCCTGACGAGGATTGGGATGGACATTGGAAGGTTAAAGCAAGTCAGAAAATGTTTAATGCTGCCAAAATTCCCTACAGGTAACTTGAAATCTATTAATATAATGCTGGCAAGTCCAGAAAGGAATGATCTATTTTTTGTAAAAGAATATAATTCTATTCATTCTTGCAGCGAGTTTGAACTAAACCAAGATTCTTTAAGGAAAATAATCTTGAACTAAACCTAACTGCTCGTGTTTCGAGGAATCAAAAAATCGCAATTGATATTGAGATAAATGATGGTGATCAGAACGAGCATGATTTGCCGTCCAAGCGAAAAAGAGTAGCATAGGATAAGTTCTAATACAATATGCATAGAATCTTTGCTTAAGAACTTGTTGTTTTTATGAATGAATTAAATCAATATACTTAAAAAATGTGCATAGTGAATTTTGGTCCAAGGAAATTTCACATAGTGTTAATTCTCATAATGCAAATTATCATAACGGTTAATCTTCATACAAAACTAATTCTCATAACAAAATTAAATCTCTAATCTCGTAATGTTTTACTCGCATTAATTCGCATTAATTTTTATATCTAAAAAATAATTTTTAGGCGTTCTATGGCAAACGATAAAGCTGGTTCAAATCCCATGAATGATTACTGACCCACCATGGCCCAGGGTTTATTAAAAGAGGGTATGATTCTTTGTTTTTATAATAATGTTCTGAAATGGCTGCGTCAGACGATGGAATCGGAGGCTTCAGGAAATGAGAGTGGAAAGTAATAATGTTCATATAAACAGCATCCAAAAAATCGATTTTTTAAGAAAAACTTTATATAAGTCACCATTATTGTCCCGAAGTTTTCGAATGCTTTTTCGCATATTACCCACCAGATTTTCAAAAAATACCCCACAACCGGTAATTGTGTTATTCCAATACTTGTAACCTACCTGGCGTTGTCATTGATTCATTAGACAACACACTTATAGGAGCTCTAACGCTACTGTTTCACCGCAAAACATACACAATTTTGCTCGCCAGATTCAAGGTCAACTGGTCATATTTGTTGTTTTTCATGACTTACTGAGTTGATTCTGTGTGAAATTTTGCCTATGTCACATCTCGACCACCATAATCTCGTCATTGTTCTCCAGATAGATAAGAAAAACAAAGAAAAATTAATAAACTTAAAAATGTAAGCCAAAAGGGTTCTCCCAAGGTGTATCACATTCCGATCAAGAGAAATGTGCTGTTGCCAAGCTTGAACTGATCCGAAGCTATGAAAATCTGAATAAGTAAATGTGTTTAGTTGGATGTATAAATACTACCTAAAAACTTTTGATAAAGTAGCTTTCATCCAGCCGTTTCCCAAGCATCATACCAATACACTGCAACTTATGAATCATCATCAAGCATCTTAAAGCTTCTCATTCTCTCCTAGAGCATCTTTGCAAAGATAACATCTTAGATAACAGTAGCCCTAAATGAATTTTAACATTAAATCTTAAAAAATTATAAAAAATCGATTTCCCCGTAGCCTTCCATGCAAAATGCTTTTGTACGATTTACATGTATGCAGTGTTGAAAATCAAAGCATCAACATTTCACATTTCCATTAAATGTTTAACTTGTCAGTGGTTGACTTCAATTTCCTTTCGATTTACTTTATTACGAGGCCCGGAAATACTAATATTGCAGAAATCTGGCAAAAAAAGTCATATAAAAATGCAAAATTCTGACATTCGTCAGTTTCAACATTTAAAACTGAAGATACAAGTAGAATTAGATGAGCAAAGTTTAATTTAATTTTAGAAAGTTTAACTGCACAATAAGCAAATACAGAACGACAAATGATGTAAATTGATTAGCAAATCAAAATTACTCTCGCGACAATGTCCAAACTTTAAGCTACTTGAATTCTGCAAGTAAAGCATTTAAATTGGATTGACATTGTGTACCGTAATGACAATAAAACGATAGTTTGAGCACTAAAACATTTAAAAATCTACCAAGGATTTACTTAAACAATTAATCAGCAAAAACTTATGACTCTAGAATGTATTTTTTTAAATAAAAAACATTTTGAAATTTTACATGCATTGCTCTATTGTATTAATACAGTAGATAACCACATTACTAAAAATGTTCAACTAGATGAAATAATGACAACTTATAGGAACTTGAATTCGCAGCTACGGATCTGGCAACATTGGCAATTCAAGAAACTTTTTTTGGTCGGTCGATGATACACAAATGAGTATGCATTTCGGCTTGATATTTATAATCGTTAACCTCTATTGTTCTACAGAGAACAAAAGAAAGGCTTAAGGGTGATCGGATGTTGAGCTGATCTAAATTTGAGACATTACCACTGAGTTACAATCACTACAAGAAAAAGAGAAGTATAATGAGTAAAAACTGCATCATAAATTGCATATCCACGAGTGATATGTCTAGTTGACACTTGTTAATACAATATGGTTACTATAGGCAAATAAATAGGATAGCTTTATTTGTAATTGAGTCTGGAAAAGATAAATATTTAGATTTAAAACGCTGCAATAGTAGTACACGAGTTTTGCGGGAATATATATCAGTTTAAGGTCGTTGCTCCTCACCACAAATAATTGGATTCATATTACTATTATGAAATAAATTATGTCAATTTTAAGGCATAATACAACTTTCAGTGTGTAAGTTTGGATTCCAAATATTGGAATGGGCCGGTTTTCATGCAAGCTTAACAAGAGGCGAAACTTAAGTATAATACAGCTAATGTGCTATGTGAAACGCTTTTATCTGTATGGTAGTTGCCTGCATAGTAAGAGCAAAAATTCAGTATTGAACAATCAAATAAACGCTGCCGCTTCACATATATTTTCGTATATGGTTTTATCAAGCTTTCTTGAAATATATTTATGTGTGTTGTGGAAACGTGATCATGAAATAATAGTACCATGCCGCGTTCTGTATACTTTTTTTCATTAGAGTGTTTCATTTTGTCTCATCCTTTTTCATCCTCTTCCATTCAATATGATCTATCTGTACTACATAGTTGTTGCTTGCTGCGAATCTATACACCAATATAACGTTAATTTTTCATAAGCTATAATTAACAGATCTACTTCCATGAGATTCACGATTTTTCAACTCCAAGTAATCTGTACCCCAACACTAATTGTATGAATTATTGCATTTCTTTGTACGTAAAGATTTGGATGGAATGCTCATTAACGAATATTTTTTCATATTAAAGCTATTACATTATGACATGTTGCCATTTCTTTCCCAACACGGACAGCAATCGTCCTTTAAATTATTTACATTTTTGTGTCAAATAAACTGTAATAAAATTTTGTGATTTTAAAGTATACAAAGAAACGATGTAGGTATGCAATATCATTTGGATTCAGTTAAACAAAATAAACCGTTTAGTAAAATAAATATTTGAAAGCAGCAGCGCAATATCATTTTGATGATCGTTCACAGGCAAATCATACATAAATAAAGAAATGGAAAGCAACATGCTATTTGAAAACTCAATCCACTTATCAGATTTCGTTATCGTGGTGCTTCCGGAAAATTTTACATTATTTACTCTTCCAGTAATAAATCATATAACTAATGCTCATTAAAGCAAATGAATGACGGAAGTGTTGCATCCGTTTGCTTGTATAACTGATAAGGCTTCAAATTCGCTTAATATGAGTTGCGGGCTGCTATAAAAATAATGTTTTGGACATTGGCGTACTTGATACCATCTCTGCTGTCAAAAATTAGAGATATATAGGAAATCTTGGGGCTCAAGAGAGTTCACAATTCAAATATTCAGTAAGGGCATTACGAATTTGGGATTACATAAAATTCTTAGAATTACTGCTCCATGTCATTGCAAATATCTGTCACGTAGTAATACTACTTAGCTTTAATGGGATGAGCGAGCGTGGAGCAATGTCTACTCAAACCGTTTAGTTCCTTATATTAACATTTTGCAAGGGACTTAATGAGTTGCATTCTAAGTTTGAGAAATCACCATAATTCTAAGTGCTTATAGCAATTGATTGACTGATTTTATTGTCTTCCTCGTTTACAAAATACGTTTCATGAAAAGTTTTACAAATTTTCTTTCAAATGCATCCGTTATGTAGTTAACAAGGAAAATGTAGAAATTGCTGGTATACCATTACAATTATGGATGATTGCTGAAACCAACAAAGAAAAAGTAATCACTCATAATTTTGGAAATGATAAACCAGTCTCGTTGATTCAATTATATCACAATTTCTTTGATCTGCAAATGCGCAGATACATAACAGTAAAGAAACAAATATTTGTGAAAGCTCAAAATTTTAGGAATGAGGGCCCATACAAGAGCATTTCAATGCAAGATGATGTAGTCAAAACTGTAATCGATAAGATAGAAGCTTTGCATGTTTACTTTGCTATTAAAGTTGTGATTTCCGAGACAGTAGCAGATCTCTTCAAAACTCCGTTCATAGCAAATTTTGCAGCAAGAAAAGGATTAGTGGAAGGGCTCGGAATCATAAGAAATTTGAAAAAGATTGACTTTTTTCATCGAACATTTGCCGAATACGTAATTGCTAAATTCGTGCACAAAACTCTGGCTACATTTTTTTGTGAAAATTCAGCCGACCCAAATTAAGATAAATTACCAAAACATTTTCAATACTTGCTTTGGAATCATGTGATGGCTACCACGTTTGCTGACGATGAGCCACGCTGGCGCCAAAATAAGTTTCGTCATCCAACATTATGTCAATTTTTAAATATGATGTGCGATATTAATTGGGTTGGCCCTTGCCACCCAAATTCCGATAAAAATGTAGTAAATTTGGGTAATATGTTTAAGTGCATAAGCAAACAAATAGAAGAATGGAATACCCCAATTAACAAACCCACAGCAAGCGCATGGTTTGCGGCAGAGTTAGGCTATAATCATTTGCTGAACATTTTAAAATATTCCACAAGGCAAAAGTTGGATTTACTTCTGTTTACCTTGATTAAAGGTTACTATGAAGGTAGTTTGGATTGTCTTACTAAGTGTCAGTTTACAGCTAATTGTTTGTCCACCATATATTTTGCCAACAAACAAAAATGGGGAATCCTACACCATTGTCTTTATCGAGTACCGGAAACAAAAGATGAAATAGATGTACAAAGTCAGGTTTTGGAAGAGGTACTTAAAATATTAAAAAATGCAGGTAGGGATGTTCTCCAAAAAGAACTTGAGGCAAAGAATAATTTTGGTCAAACCCCATTTCTTCTTTCGGTGTGGAAAGCTAAAGTAGGGCAACAACAATTTTCCATACCTAATATCATTTCTACAAAGTCTTTTGAACTAAATGGAAATGAGTGTATAAGAATGATGGAAATTCTGATAAAATTCGGTGCAAACGTTTTTACGCAAAATTATTCTGGTCAAAATGCTTTACACTTAGCAGTAATGAACAAGAACTATCATGTTGTTGAGTTTTTGATTAAAAAAGCTCGGGATCCTCGGCTATTAGCTAAAGATGACAAAAATCTGTCCCCTTTGGATTATGCAAGAAGTCCAAAAAACAACAGCTCTTATATAACTAATGATGCAGATCAAATTTATAAACTACTAAATGCTGTATCAAATGCCATGTATTTGGAGGAATTAGGCAAACTAGACTGATAGCTTTCTGTTTTGTATATATGTTGTGTCAATCCTCCCCAAATACTAATTCACCTTTAAAGGTGCTATAAACAAAAGTTATAAGGTTGATTTTCCCAAAGTTATAAGTAAAGTGTGCGATATGATATCAATGAATATCGTGAATATAAATTAGTATGTAAAATGTACTTTAAGATGTAAAATTTGGGCAATGAATACATTTTTCACTAAATCTTCAAGTCAATATGCGACAAGATAATTAGGATAATATTGAGTTGTTAATATTCTGTCAATTCTACAGATGATGATAGGTTTTCAAGATCCCGTTTTCAATGCCACAAAATAATGTGCAACAATGAGAGATAAAAATGTAATGAGTAGCTCTCTAGATTGTACATTATATTGAAATACAAGAAAAGCGAGTAAAATTTGTAATTGCTATCAATAAAAGAAAAAAATCATCCTAGTAGTTTGTAGTTTCTAACAAAGATCATTCAAAAATTATAAATTTGAATAAAGTATTTCCGAATGTTTGAGCTGGTGTAAGGGACAAGTCTAAGGTTGATAATATCAAAGGGTCATAGTCTTTGATTATAAGCAACAGAGCCAAAAATAACAGAAATGAACAGAAATAACCATAATAATCTGCTATCAAACTGCTCCCAGAAAAACCTGATTTTTAACTATGCAAATGTTGTTTTATACACTATTAATATCCTCCTGCTGGCGGCATGATAATTTGGAATGATTTCGAAATTTCTAATGTTCGCAATAATTTAAAGGAAATTGTACTTTAAATTTTCTTATTTCACGTAGTAAAAATTATACATTTACTGCAACACAAAATTTCCATTTTCACAACTTTTTCTTCATAACTTTAAATATGAAAAGCAAGGCTAATCAAGTAAATTATCACAATACTAATTACAAATATGATAGGTCCGTGAAAGGTGATATTTTGTTTGTAAATTATTTTAACAGTAATATTATATATGACATAAAAAAGGTTTCCAACTTTAACCATTTTTCAGTGTAAATATGAAACTCTGAGCTCATCATGTTACAAAAGCTAAACATTGTGACCATATGAATTTAGGGACACGAGGATAGCAATATGTGTAGATAAAAAGGGTAACTTTTGAATAAAAGATGACTCATTTATTTCTACAATCCTAAGATTTGTGGATTGTTCATTACCAATTTATTTGTGGTGGAGCCTATATTGGAAATGAATAAATAGTCATTACAAAACATTTTCGTGTCTACATCTCATTCTTTTATATTTGCATCTACCTACATTCCCAAATACACTTTTTTCGATGCTGTTATGACTATTTTTACAGTGTAAATATATGCATTCAGCATTAATTTCAAAACATGTTTTATCTGTTAGTTTATGTGAATTCTTTTCAGACGGATACAAAACAATGGGAGAGAAGACGAAGTGCTTCTCAGATGGAGAAGAACTGCAGCAATGATGCGTCTCAAAGAGCTTATTTCATGGGTTTGGATTCCAAATTTTGGAAAGGGCCAGTTTTCATGCAAGCTTAACATGAGGCAAAACTTGAGGATATTGCGGATACTGTGCTATGCAAAACGCTTATATTTTTGTTGTAATTGCCTGTATGGCTACATAGTAAAAAAATAATTCAGTACAGACAACAAAGGCGACCGCTTCACACAGACTTTTATTGGTGTTTATATCAAACCTTCTGTATTTTTAATTCTGTGTGGTGTGAAGGTACTCATGAAACTATTGTGGCATGTCGCGTTCTATTTGTTGGTCTTAACATCAGAGGTGTTTCATATTCTCATCCTTTTTCATCAAATCTGATCCATTTTGGACAATATTTTGGTTGATTGCTACCACTTTTTCCATCCAATTTTACTATAGCGTTAGCTACGATCAAATGATCTTTGTCTTTGGGAAATTTGAGTGTTTGGAAAGAGAAACCCAAATACCGTCATAAAATGTATGAATTTTACACTTATTTTACTTCAACATTTGAATTCAATTCTGATCATAAAAAATATTTTTTCTAAAGCTAACATGTTACGCGAATTAGTAATTTTCATCCCCATCCTTTGCAACAATCCCCCTTCAGTTATTTGCGAAGCATCTTGCTTTCATATGAACCGTAATAAAATTTAATTCTCTTGTTTTTACACGTTAAAAACAAGCGAAAGATTTCAGCGTGACTAGATAAGTATAAATGACATAATATTGCAATTAGTTCCGAACACAATCGGTCACATTTGGTTTCGATTTTGTCTTGATTTTGGTAAGGTAAATCCAAAAATTTCTGTCATTAAAATGTGCTGAAAATCATGGGCCGGTTTGCACGTAACACAACATTGCGTAAATTCTGAGCTCTGCTCGGATATTGTATTACGCAGCAGTCTTCCTGCGTCCTCTTTCCATGAAAAGATCACTCTCAGT
>JAQIXX010007455.1:0-10807 GCA_034700605.1 Willowsia nigromaculata | reverse complement strand
CCGATTTTAAATTTCTTCCTCAGCTATAATGACTCAGAAACAAGTGGATTTATGGAAACAAATGCAAAGTAAGTTTCTGAATAAAAAATAGAGAAAAAATAACTAATTTAGAAATTTAATATTAATAATATAACATTACGCAGGTGTGAAAGGACTGGATCAGAACCCTATCCAGAACCCTTTAATTCGAAAACCGATGCGAGATGAAATTAAGAAGAAAAATCTCTAAAGCTAGCATTTAAAGGGGATCTCCAGACTGATGTTTCTACATTAACAATCTGGATCAGTGAAGGAAATAAAATAAAACAAGTACATGTTTCTGAATCATGTGTAAAAAATATATTTAATTCTTTTGATTCAATTATTAAAAATTCAATTACAAAATAATATTCTGTAAACCCTTTTGCCTGTAATAAAGATTTAATGGATTAGACTCGGCCACTGATCGGTCCGGTTTTCGGACCGGTCGGTGGCTGAGTCTATTCATCAGAGATGTTATCATTTGAAAATCACAATTTTCAAGATTAAATGAGTAAAATGCAACGTCATATTCTTCTATTTCTGACCTCCACAGTATTGACAGTGATTGCTTAAAAGGGTCAAAGTTGCAATCTCCCTCATCATCACTCCGCGTTTGTATTTTTTTAAAGTAAACGGAGTCAAAAGAAAAATTATGAAGTATTGAATCATTTTAGTAGGAAACTTTTCGTTTTGGTTTAGATTCAAAATACTGACAAAATATTTTTTTTTACAATTTAAGCTTATAAACTTTTAACCTTTATGACAGAAAGCATTGTGCAATTTGATAACTTATTTTGTTTAAACTTTTTATGGCAAAATAGTTTTATATTCAATAAATTTACTCAGTGTCAGAGGACGTCTTGTTGATATCATGGGAACATTATGTCTTAATAGGACATTTTATTGTAACACTTTTCACTATGTAATAGTCCATAAAAATTTGATTGATTTTAAGCAATGTACTTCACAAAGCACTCAAACATTGTCATTTAGGCTGTCATAGTCATAAGTCATGATTGATAACGTTTAAGAATTGTAATTACTTTCTACAGTAAACGAACGGTTTCTTTAAATATTCTACGTGTAAATTTTTAATCCTCACCACAAAAAATATTCACTGTATAGTTATTCTATAGTAGTTAGATTATGTAAGTTACAATTTTCAAGATTAAATATGCAAAATTAAATTTCTAATTTTTTTGTCTCCTATAAATCCGAGTCCCTTGACTAATCTGGTATGATTATAGTTCTCAATTTTTCGTAAACACTTTGCGTTTGTGTTGTTTTAAAAGTAAACGGACTTGTAGTACGTACATACTTTTAAGTACAAAATGAGCTGTTGTTTGCATCCAAGATTTCAAGCGTTGAAACTGCAAACACGACTGCAAATTATTAACACGAAAACCCTTCTGCAACCTCACATATCTTAAAACTCACCAGCTAATTCATACGGGGAAAAGAAATTTTAAATGCTGGAAAAGATTCTCCCAGAAAGGTGCTTTGACAAGGCACCTAAGGGTACGTACTGGTGAGAAGACTTATTCTTGCGAGAAATGCCGTTTGTCATTCTTACGTCTAGACACCTTAAAAACTCACCAAGAAACACATTCTGAAGAGAAACGCTATAAATGTGACACCTGCAAAAAAGCAATTTAGAACCTCAAGGAGCTTATACTCCCATAAACTAAAACATTCAGATCTGCATAAATGTGAAGTGTGCGGTCATCGCTCCCAGAGTAACAAATATTGACTTGTGCATCAGAGAAAGCACTCTGGTGAACAACCTTTCCAGTGCAACTTATGTGAAAAGGGATTTGCTCAATCATGGAACCGAGATCGACACATTCGCGTGCACCTGAATGAAAAACCGGAGAAATGTTCAATTTGCAGCAAACGCTTTGTTGAAAGAAGTGACATGCAATACCACATGCGGAAAGATTTTGGTTGGTTACCTAATTTTATTCACATTGTGATGGAAAGTTTATGCATTATGCATTTTATCTCGTGTTTAGTCAAAGATTTATTTTTAGTAATTGATTATATGAACAGGAAAAACTAACAAGGCTAATTTTCATGATATTATAATTAACTAATGTGTCTTTAATCATAGAGAAGTTGTAATAAGCTGTCAGAGGGGTTCGTTTCCGAACTGGATTAAAGAGATGGGAGAGCAAATATGTAAATGCCGTTTAAGTCAAGAGTCGCTCCGTAATTCGGGAAATCCTTGAAGCTAGAATGCTCTCAACGCTGTATTCAAGGGACACCAATTCATCTGTCGTTAAGGTCATTTGATGGGCTCAAACGTTCTCGAAAACAAGGAAATTCTACTCGCAGAAAGAAATCGTTCAAATGCAAAATCTGACAAAATTATTATCCAGTGACCACATGTCCCACAACCAACCACAAGTTGCATACAAAATTTGTGAAAAAAAATCAATCAAAAATATGGATGGCGAAAGTAATTGTGTGTCTGACGGATCGTCTCCTCCTTACCAATTCTTTCACAAAATAAAGAAACTTATTGATGATCGTTATTCATCTCAATTGGTCTTTTGCTAACTGTAAAATT
Organism: Willowsia nigromaculata; assembly: GCA_034700605.1. NCBI lineage: Eukaryota > Metazoa > Arthropoda > Collembola > Entomobryomorpha > Entomobryidae > Willowsia > Willowsia nigromaculata. Next base: position 8,217 of record JAQIXX010007455.1, on the reverse strand, counting down.
TGAGAGCAGGGTCTCGAATAAATCAAAAGCACATTGTATAATATAACACTTTTTATCAAAAAGACTCTGCATTCCCCGTCATTTCCATAAAATCTGACTGAATTCATAAACTATTCTATTTTGCCTATTAACCTTTTATTCACATCATAAAAAATTTAAGATATAAACTCAATGAAACAAGCAGCAGTTTGCTTTTTAGTGTTAAATATGATATGGAAGGACACACTTTTAGCACCATTCGGACGTTTCTCTGAATCATTTGAATATTTTGGACTATCATATAAAATGCACTTTTCGACCACCATGAAATCAATAACATGAAATTATTCCTCCTAACAATTAATTTGCATTATTAGATCCCAATTTTAATAGCCTTCTGATCAGTGTTTGTAAAAATAGCGGGCTTCAGTTCCACATCATGACCCAAGTATTCCAGAATTTATTCGTCTGCATTACGTGTAAATTTTCCGTGTATAAATGTGAGCATTTCTGTCAGTTCAAACGCCTCTGTTCTAAAAAGATTTACAATCTTTTACATTGGAAATGGAGCAAAAATTTTACGCTAACAAAAAGCAGCTGTATAAAAATGCCCATTATGACCATTTCTAGCATTAGTTACAGCTCAAAACTGTTCAAAAATGCGAGTCAAAGCTTATTTAATCTCAAGAAAATGTATTATCCCAGTGCACTGGACTTGCACCGTGTAAAGTTGATGTGGAGACAAAAAACCTTTAAGCTGCTTCAAATTTCTTAAGAAGGATCAAAATGCATATTTAGTAACACAAAGTACTTTGCGTGGTAAGAAATTCTTCGAAAAACAGCTTAGATATACTTTCCTGTATTGAGACGCTTAAATAGTATGGTTTACGTGCACAAACACCTGTGGAAATTTACCTTCTAAATGCAAACACAGTAAGTACTTCTTAAGACCATGAACAACGTATACACTACCTTCACCATAGCCTCCAAATATTTAATATTATAAGTACTTCTATACGGCTTATGGATTATGAACTTAAAGTTAAGGTTTCACAGTATTCTACTTGACGACTTTTTCCTTTAACAAATTGGATAAGTAAACAGGATGGTCATAAACATTTCAATACAAAATGGTAAGAAGCTAATAATACATCTATTTTAGAACTTGCGTTGCCTTTTAATCGTTTCTTAGGAGTTGGGACCTTATCTCCAAACTTTTAAAATATATTGACCAGCAATTTTTTTTAAATTTAAAGTGTTTCTGGAAGGGGCGTTTTAAAATAATGAATTATTTCAATTATCATCGTGCAAGTTAAAAAGGTAATGGAAGCATTATCTTAATTCAAAATAAACAACTGCAAAAAATGCCAGACGAACAATTGAGGTACAATATTTACAACTATCAACAATCATTTACGCACACGTCAGGGCTCTGCATCTGTTGCCCTCGTATTTAAGTGCATCTTTGGCGAAAACCTGGACGCCTTTGTTCAATCAAATAAGATTCAATTGAACTCCCAGATTTATATTTTATCGCATTCATCAAATCGTTATTGTCATAAAAAATGTGGCGTTCCCTACTTCAAAGCTTGCATTCAAGAAAAATTTAGAAAACTGTACATTTTGTTGGGAACTCACATCCAAGTACCGGATATATTATTTGTAAATTTTCAAGAAAGCTAATGTACATATTTAGTTATTCTATCGTGCATTCTAACAAGAAGGAAAAAACCAATAAAGCTGCATACCACTAACACAAAATTTTATGTATGTACATTTAATAACGCATAATTTCAAAAACGTGGCGACGAACAGCTTAAAATATCCGCACAATTCCACTTTTGTATAAAGTATATCAGAGAATTTTCCTACTGGAATTAATGCACGAGAAGCCTACGTGATAAATTGGGAAGCTTGAGTTAACACTATTGGCTACTAGCATTGTATGAGTTGCCATCCACCACCACAATACCCGAAGTTATTTTTGTTTACGTATATCCAACAATGGTGTAGCTATGCATTTGCAAGAACGGTTCACTTTGAGATACTTGTAGGAAATTTGGTGTCTGTACTTACTTTTGAAGGGGACATGTTATGTATAAATTTCACAAAAATCGAAGACCGTGTAGGTTGACCATGCCAAGTCTCATAAAAACCTACTCAGTAATGTCCATCGGAATGCAGAAAAAAAACATTCCGATGCATTTAAATGATTCCCACACTTTGCATCATAAAAAACTGGGCCATATGAGTAAAAACGGAGCGTTCTTTTACCTCCATTTACCGGCAAGTCCGACGTCCCTGGACTACTGGTCGCACAGCACGGAGGACTTGAAAGTCTTACTCGATTTAAAAAAAAATTTCCTCTTTCATTTGAAATACGTACATAGTTTGTTTCAATTGCCACGTGTACGTGAGTGTTTCATCAGTTGGTTATCGGTAGGGTCAAACTTCATTTGAGTACGCTATTATTCCACTTGATTTGACGTTGAACTGAATGTTAGATGAAAATAAACTATCGCGTAGTGAATTAAATGTAATGTTTTTTACCCTCACCGTAGTAAGCATCGTTAAGGTGCATGCAGGAATGGTAATCAGCAAACACTATTTTGGATAGCTCACTGTCTTCCCAAAGATGACTTTCAAGGGCATACATACTTATTTTGAATTTTGTTTGGATTATGATACTCTCTCGTGCGTGAGGAATGTTTTGATTTTCAATAGAGCGTTCTTAGCACATGACGTACAATAAATGTAAGTTATTAGAAACTGAGGTCTTTGCTACCTGGAAAATGACAGTATTCATTAATCACAGCCATCGTCATCGCAAACATCACAAAATAAAAATATCGTCATCGCATAATATTTATTTATGCAATATAATTGTTTCAACAATCCCGGATTTAAAATGGCATCCCATTCATCAATGCGTCATCAAAAAATATGGTAGAGAGTTTTGCATTCTGTAGGGAACTCCTATCCTTGGAGACAAGAGGAATATCTGGAATGTTCCAAAGCATTTACAGTTCAAATTTACATACTAGTTTGTAGGATATATGGTTCAGGGTACAAAATTTATAATAAGCTTTATAACAATGACATGCAGAGTTATGCATGTGTATCTATTAGTATGATGATAATAAAACGTAATGAATTACAGTTCACTACAAACACATTTTCTGTTATCCAAGTACTCTAGAGGTTTACTCTACGTGACTTTTGAAGTTTTAGGTACCAGTTTTGGATATAAGCATATTATGAATCATCATGCGTCACAACAATATGTAATGTTATTTTTATGTCTATTAGCAATCACATGCAACGTGCATGCATTGTAGGTTAAAGTTGAGTTCTTGTAGGCACTTTGGTTTAAGCAAAAATTTGGGCAAGCGTGGCTTTAAGCACTTACTATTTTCAAGAAAGCTTGTTAATTCTACGGTTAGTCATAAAACTTTTTGTAGCAAAGAAACAAATGGATTGTGTTTAATTGCTGCTGAGCTATGGAATGTCTAGCACTTCCCTTCTCAATTTATAAAAACACCTGCGCCAGATATATTTCTGAATTTTTAGAATAGGATCTCCAGAAGTCATGTTTTAGAATTTACAGCTCATTTTGCAAAGTAAATTGATTTTCTGATCAGTATATACTTCTGGTCAAATTTTTTCAGTAGGCATTTGGGTTGTAAAACAACTGATATTCTATTAAAAAACATTCTCACCAAAATGCTAGACAAACGTTACAAGTGTAATATTTGCGACAAAATGTTTTCAAGTAATCAACATTTAAATGTACGAGTGCATACGGGAGAGAGACCCTACAAATGTGAAATGTGTCAAAAGAGTTTCAAACAACAAAGTGCATTAACTCATCACAAGCGAACTCACACTGGGGAAATGCCCAACGTTTGCCAAATTTGCCAGAAATCATTCAGCCAATCAAGCAATCTCAAACGTCATCAACTTGTTCATACTCAGACAAAGCTTTTCAAGTGCAACGTTTGTGAAAAAGGATTTTCAGACAAAAGCAATTTGAAATGTCACTTGAGGGTGCATACTGGCGAGAAACCTTATTCCTGTAAAACATGTCAGTTATCATTTGCTTACATAAATAATTTGAAACGTCACGAAGAAACACATTCAAACGAAAAACTCTGTGAATGCGACATCTGCACGAAACAATTCAAGACAAAGTACGGTCTCAATTTGCATAAGCTGATGCATTCAGATCGATATAAATGTGACGCGTGTAGCCATCGCTTTCTGGGCAAGAACCAGTTACGCCGACATCAGAGAACCCACACTGGGGAACAACCTTTCCATTGCAACATATGCGAAAAGAACTTTACACGTACGTCGACTCGAGATAGACACATTCGCTCGCACTTGGGTGAAAAACCAGAGAAATGCTCGATTTGCAACAACCGATATGTTGATAAACGTGGTTTGCGTAAACACATGCACAAGCACTTTGGTAAGTCATTTGAATTATTTGAGTCATCATGTTTTGTGTGCATTTTATGTTGCGTGTTGTCAAAATATTACAATTGAATATTTGATAATTTGTTAAGGGCAATCTGAGTGCATGTTTTGCTATCAGCTGATGCCGGAGGAATTGATGGAAACACATATCCGAACCCATACACGAGAGATGTAGATAAAGCATTGTGCACTGCCGAAACTTTAACACTTTTGAAACAAGACCACATATCCTTTAAAAATTGTATAAATTCAAAGTTTTTACTGAGTTTGTTTGCACTTTTGCTTAAAACACAGTTTTCCTAACATATTTATTCGTTCTATTATTGTCAAGATTTATGTAAAATACAGTTTTAGTTACTGGAGAAGAGCTTTTTTCTATCTTTGATTTGGAGTGCTGATAGATTTGGTAATTAAAACATTTTCAACATAATTCATGTCATTGATTGGATAAGGATTTTGTTTAAAAATGCTTGTTTAATAAATAATTAAGAATCCAATTAGTATTAAATACAAAATTCTTGTTGTTTACTCTCCTTTCCACAGCTAATGTTCAACTCATTTCATTTATTATCCGTGGTGTACAAAGTCAATTACCGTAAAATCTCATATAAACGCCGGGGCGTCTATTAGGGGTAGACGTGTAATGGAAGGAGGCGACTAAATTCCTCCGCTGACTTTTCGTTCCAAAGTTTTAATGGCTATCATCTTAATGCATATATACATGACAAAATGTAAAGTTAATAATCAAACATGTAGACTTCCGCCGTCAAAAAAATACATACACGGCCAAAGATACGGAATATTGTGTTGCTTATTTACTCAAACATATAGATATACGCTGTTTCTCATGCGGTATTTTTAATAAACACAAACGTTTGAGGCGTCTAGTAGGAAAGGAGACGCGTAATAGGGGAAAGAGTCTATAGACCTGATTGCCGATTAATTAAATATTGAGGGAAATGTATCTTCATAATATTTTGTGTTTCTTTTGGATTTAACTACATTTTCCTACCTTCCCATATGCTGAATCTCAGCTGTATAGTCTCAAAGCTTTCAAATGCCTTCATTTTGAAATTTCTCTCAGCTTATTTGAAGCTTTCTGTCAGTTTTACTCAAGTATCGTTCCAGACTACACAACGGAATGAAAAGATCGCTTGTTTGAAGGTTCTACCTGAAACCTCTATCAATTTCAACAGTGACGGAAATTGGAGTCCTCCAGGACTCTAAGGACCTTCGTTCCAAATATCTACTGAAGATACACGTTTGATGACCGACAGGACACTTGATCTTGGTCCACCTCGTGGCGGCTGTGCTATCTTCACTGAGTAGTTGAACGTATCCATAAGGACGCCCAAGAAGCCAGGCATATTTTGAATGGGATCAGTTGACATGAATTTCTGCCGAGAGGGATTGGAATTTCCTCCTGAAAAGAACAGCTCCGCCATCAGGCCCCACTCTGGGTGTACACATTGATGTCATGCATTCTTGTAGCATTTGGCGTTATTCCATTTAGCTACTGCTCGATAGTCAATCAGGGGCGATTTTTTGAAAGACTGGGAAGGTTGGAGGGACAATTATACGAATGTGAGAGATATCCAAGAATCAGCAAGATTCTCCACACTAAATTAGCGCGTACAGATTCGGCATCGGTTATAAGTACGTTGACTGGGAGTCCTCCCCCAAACCACGCATTTTGTAAACTTTGAACCAGAACCAAGAAAACTTTTAATAAAAGAGTCTGCTAAATATCATATTCCTGAGGAAGAATCCCAAAAGGCACAAGAATTTGAAAAATTTCCATGCAAAATATGTAAAACGAAAAATCGTTGTGGCAGAAGGAAGTCGCTGCAAATGTCACTGATCATCTCCTCCTCAGATAAATCCCCCCAAAACTGAAAGAGGGATTGATTTTCGTGGTCACGTGGCGGTTTGCAAGCACCACAGATTTCGAGTAAAGGTAATTAGGACTATCTTCAAAATAATTTTTATTTCCACCCGAATATTAGAGATTCACCGACTAAATCCTCAACTTTCGAACGATCAGTTGCAGGTGAAAAATTGACAAGCAAGTACAAACATTGTTTCAAAATAGGTATTGTAATCAAGTAGTCTTTGACTTCTGTACAAATCAGCTATTGATTTTAGATCAAATCTAATCAGAGGAAAGATTTTTTAATGGAATACATGGAAAATTTATCATAAATTTTAAAGCGAGTGACAAAGCTATCACTGGAGGAGTTGTACATCTCTTCGTTCCTGTTGTCTCCATTATAACCAATTAAATTTACTCCGGCTCCGTTTCTCACAACAGGTTTTTATTATCATCATTATTTCATAATAACAAAAAATTATAATACCATTAAAAACTAAATTCTTTTGTGTCACGTAGCAATTAACTGTAGCTGAAAAATTGGTATCTGCATTAGCAATTATTTGTTTAAGCATAACCGCAGGTTCTTGCATTTTGTAAATTAGTTTTTCAATTACCTTCATTATCTTGTGAAAATTGGATGATCTCGGATGAATAAATGGAGTCACAACACTTCAAATTTCTTGGCCCAAACGCAGAACGACGCGTTTCGATTATTTTATTTCATCTTCAGGCTCTGGTTCTGGATAAAATTATTTATTTGTTACATTAAATAATACTTCTAAAAATTGCACTCATTTTATTTTTGTTCTTGTGTGAGTAAAGGTGCTTTACTTTCTGTTGTGTGAATTGAAAAGTAAGCAAAGTAGACAGGAGCATAACAAAACATTTCATTTTTATCGTTCTTCACTATTGCCCTCTGCTTTGCTCTCTATGACTGAAATGAGCTTACCTATTTGATCTGGTATAGTAAATGCAAAGTTAACGTTGATGTCTAAAGCTAGTTTTTTAAGTTGACTGCTACTACATTTGTTTAAAATGGTATGCATTCTATTGCGAATAGATGCCTTCATGTCTGGAATTCTGTAAAACGGGAGTACCATGAACATGTTACTTTTTTGGCTATCACTTTTTTGTTCACAATTTGACAACGTTATCTCTGAGTTATGCATTTGTAAGTGCACTCTATGAAATTCTGATTTGGGCTGTATTAAAGTTTCTCTATCAAGTAGTAATAACCTCTCCTTTGTATCTTTTAAGAGTTGTAATGGATAATTTCTTCTCTCAAATTTTTGAAACATTTTGTCAATGTTTAGATCTCTATCTTTAGTACTTGTGCATGTTCTAACGACTCGCAGCCCACAAGAATAGGGTAAGGATTTTTTCATATGTACCGGATGGTTTGACTCATAATGTAGGTACTCATGTTTGGACATGGGTTTTGAATACAAGGATGTGCTTATAACATTATTTTCTGTTAACATAATGCTTAAATCTAGAAAATTAACGTGCTCATCAGAGATATCAAACGTAAATTTAAGGAATTCATGATTAAATGCATTTTCTACCCATGTTTTAACGCTACCTGTAAAATCGGTTACATCTATAATTAGAAGAATATCATCTATAAACCTTCTTTTAAAACTCATCTCACTCTTCCAAATTGTTCCTAATTCGACAGCGGCAGTAATGTTAGCGATTGAAACGCTTGCATTACTTCCCATTTGTATACCACGCTTTCGGAAGAATAAATCTTCCTTATATTGTAGATAACTGAAATCTAAACTTAAATCTAACAATAATTTTAGTTGTGATTCCGTTACATCAAATGGAAATTTTGTAGAATTTCTATACATGTTAAAGTATTGCATGCAATTTCTTTTACAGAC
>JAQIXX010007454.1:0-10810 GCA_034700605.1 Willowsia nigromaculata | reverse complement strand
AGAGGAAGTGAGAAAGTTGGATTTGGATGAGAATGCAGTGAAAGCACTCATGGAGGAAGCGAACGGTGAAGATAAGGAGGACGAATAGGAAGAGAATAATGAGGAAGATGAGTCTTTCCTGATAACAATTTCTGCATTCATTTCAATGGCAATTGCACCAAATATTTTATTGTCATTGTATTTACTACTCATAAATACTGAATAATAGGAAGCTTAAATGTTTTTTAAATAATAATTATTTATAATACCATTGATTGTTTTGTCTTGTACCTTTCTTTGTAAAAATAAATAAATAATTTCACAGGAAATTATATTTTGAAGCAAATTTTAAATCAAACAGAAATAAAAATTACAAAAATAAACAGCCCATTTAGTTCAACTTTTCAATATATACATAGCGCACTATGACTACAAACTATTTGTAACATTTATTACAAATAATATTCTCTGAATGAACTGTTCTAATAAATTCAAAAAAATTTCTTCATAAACCATTTTGATTCCTTTCTAACAACTCGGTTGACAAGCGATAAAACCCACCTATGGCAATGGCATTGTGTTCTCCAGTACACTACAACTCCACAAGTTAATGATGTATGAGCTCACTAATTAAAACCTGGACGATTCCCGCCCAACATATACACATTGAAGGAAAGCTTCATTCCTTCATAGGCGTCAACAAGTTTGTTTGTGTAATTTTGTCTGAGAAAATCTTAATTAAAGAAAATCCAATGCCATGATATAGGGTTAAAGACAGCTCAAAGTAGTATGTCGTTCTCAGTTCATCATTTTGTTTTTCACTTTTTATCATTTCTAAGCATTTATAAAGCAAAGATGTGTGGGCATCAGCATTTTTTAAATTAGCATCGCACTATAGTTTGAAAAAAGCTTGAAAGAGTTCGGTACGCTCTTTTATGAAGCGTAGTGGAGCTTTAAGCTATAAAAAATCACGTGTTATAAAACCTGAGTTTTTTTTGTTTTTCAGACGTCTAAATTAATTTAAAAAAAAAATGTTTTGCTCCTTTCGAGTTTTCTTTTTTTCCATCGCTACATGAGCAAATATTCACTTTGGTAGAGCATATAAGCGAGAAGACGCCCACGTGACAAAATATATTTTCAAAGTGATGATAAAAGTTGGCTGTTATGGAAGATGTTTTTTACGAAGTCGGAGCAAACGATAAAGAATATGCGCTTGTTTTTACCCTTGAAATTTAATTAAAGCTCTCTGATATTCTGAAATAAAACCTTACCACTTTAAGAATGAATCTTCCGAAGAAATGCTTTAAACCCAAACTTGCATTTATTATCAGTCGACATTTTCGTCTGAACAAAAATAAATATAAATGTAAAAATTGGTCGAATTTTTCGATATTTTGTTTCAGCTTGTAAAAAAACACGTTTATACACTTGTTATCTTATGTACACTCGTATAATCGAGATTTGTTTGCAAATTATATGATGGTAATGGAAGCTTTTGTAGTTCCTAGGTAAAGCACAATTATCCGTTCTACCATTCCCTATGTAAAACCAAAAAAATCATGCTTGCTAACTTTGGGTGTAACTTTTTAACCTCTGACCCTAGATTTACAAGTATTACCTCATTCAAAAGGTTACAAATTGGGAATTATATTTGTTGTTCATTGTCTTGAGAAAAACTCAGTCCTTGTGATACCAAATTGCAATTGAAATCCATTAATCAGATTTCAACATCGTTCGAGAATGCATTTTAAGCATTCTTAACTGGAGGATTAACTATTTATTCATAATTTAACTTATTTGGGATCGACTGTTCCATTCTGGAAAATGTTTCTTATATTATAAGTTCTCCGGTAAACCAAGTACTGCAATTATTCAAAAAATCTTATTGTGAGTTTACAACTTGAAATCGAGGGCTTACACATATAATTCACAGAGTAAAAATACATGAAATTACTCTCCTACTGCACGACCATATTGACATTACAATGAGAACTGTTCATTCAGACAAATGAAATTGCGTATAAAAACATCAAATTTTAAAATAATGGGATATTGTACTTTACCCTAGCAATTACAAATTTGTCTTCCATTACCGTCAAATACTGCCTTAAATAAATAGTTGTTTGGTTATGGGTATTTGTGACATATACTAACACTCATATTTCATGCAATAAAAAACATTAGGAAAGCTTGAATACGCTTATCACAAATAATACCAGACGAATCACTTAATAATTTTTCTACTAGTTACATCAACTTAAATAACGCAGCTACGGTTAGGGGGAATTGTTACAAATAATTTTACGCGCTTTTCGTCTTATATAATTTTCTAACTACTAAAATCCTTTGTAAACTTAGGGTTCTGTCTAATTTGTTATTTATTTCGTTTGACAAGCTGCGGAAACAATGCCGGAAATAAAATAATATAAAAGCTTCGCACAGTTTAAAAAAAATGTTGCCTACCAAATAAAAGTATACTACGAACAAAAATTCTTGTTAAGCCTTACCAGCCCTTTTCTTCAAAAGATTGGATAATTAATGAGCTAGGTTTCTCATTAAAAATGTGGGAAACTTTCTTTTTGGCATTGATAAGTTGACAATACGTCTCAGGTGTATACAAGATTGGGGCCAGGTTAATCAGGTATCTCAAAATTCAAGTGACTAAAGCGGTTATGTGTTTCAAATAATAATCGCTTAAACGTTAATGGTTACAAAATACACTTTCTCACGGACAAATCTACCTACGCAAACAGCAAACAAGGGATACAATAGGTTAACCTGAGATATTTTTTGTTTGTTGAGTTTTGAATTTAAGTTGATGGGTTTTACTTTACGGGTTATATTTCAAAAGCAAAAGCTGTAGAATCACTATACAAACTTCTCATAAGTCAATATCAGGGAATAGTAAAGCTTTGTGCTACCTTTAAATTATTATCTGTACTTCTTACATCTTGTAGATCTTGTTTGTCAGTGTTTATCATGTAAACATATTAAAAATTAAATTTAATCCCAGCACATTCTTAGTTTCCAAGCTGGGTAAGACAAACAATATTCGGATATCCACCCCATTTATCCAACTCTGTGTAGGCTGCATATGTAAATATTAATAAGCTAGCTAATTAAAAGCTGGAAAACCTTTGGAAGTGAAAGGCGAGCTACTTGAAAGCAAGTGATGGCTAGGTAAAAAAAAACAATTTACATCATTTCAACCTTAAAAAAGAAAATTCTACCTATTCGCCAATTTTTACTTACGGATATCGTAAGATGTTTTGGACGAAATACTTATTTTTCGTAAAAACGGCAAAGATTAATTTTCACAACTTTTCTACCCGTTTTTGCTTTAGTTGTTTTTGTCACGTTGGTGGTATCCTTTCAATAGAACAAAATATCTGCTCACTAATTCTTACCCTCAGGAATTAATTAACGAAGTCCACGCCGTTGTCATGATGAGCGCCGAGGCGTTCAGAAAAACAAGATGTTTGTATAAGAATACAAAATAATTAAAAACTGAGCCAATTTATCGTTTTCTACGTCAATCGAACCATATCCAACGCAAAACTAAAATTTGTCTGACTTCCAATGCTCCTTCATTATAACTTTCGCATTTAAGGCGTACGGACACATACCTCTTCTTATTTTCCTGTAAAACTTAGAATTATATTTTCAGTTTACAATTCAAAATGAGTGATCATAACGAGCCTCTACTGTACTTATTTTCCCGTATTGCCATCAAAATTCAAAATAAATTTTACAACAAACTATTCGGGAAACCACCCATAGAATGGGACCCATCTTCATGCCATTTGAAATCTGTTGAAACTAAACTGAAAATTGGTTCCATACCGTGGATTTTCCAAATATTTTTTGGATTATTCTTATTCGGTGTGGTTTTCAGCATCTGGTGCTTTCTCTACGCTGAAGGTGCATCGCTTGTGGCTTACTTTGTATTTGGTATCGTTCTCAGCCTTACAATATTTCAAGTAGGAATCGGATACAAGTTGTGCTATAACGGCCAGGATAATATTTACGGAGTGAATGCATTGCTGTCAAATCAATGTAGTCTCATAAAAGGTATGACTAATAATCATATTTTTTTTATGAATTTGCGGCTTAAAACAAATTTTGCATATAGTTTATTGTGTAGCTTGTAGACGGGATTGGAAACTGTTTGAAGAAAAATGGAAAAACGAGTTGCTAATATTGGGCCTGGGACTAATCAATGGAACAACGACAACAATAAGCACTATAAGTTTGGCTGCTCTTGGGATCATATTTGAATTTGATTTGGCATTTTTTGTATTCGGAGGGTACAAGATATATGATTATGATCAAATCACACAAAATATTATTATGATAGGTCGTATCATTACAGGATTCTGTTTTGCACTTTGTTCGAGTAGACTCATATGTTTTCTATTCACATATTTTTTCCTTCTTTGTCAAGCTTATCTTGGAACATGGACTCTTCTTTCTAAATTTGCAAACTTTCGCAAGATTTTTAGGGAATATATCAAATTGGCTGTGATTCACACGAGAATTCGGCCATTTGGTAATAGACTGGTTGCATTATTCATGTTTTTGGGTCACACGCTTGGAACTGCTTTGTGTTGGGTGGGTATTCGAGGCTGGGATTATGCACCGCATTTTATTGTTGTAATGTTTGCAATATTTGGATTGGTGTTCATGACCTGGGTTCTGATTGTGATATGCTTGATTAGCTATATTCACATAAAAGGGGAGAGAGTGATTAAGGCTCTAAGTCGAAACGTTTTAGCTGAGAGAAAGATCAGAAGGGTGGAGTTGAGAATGTGCATTCGGGCAATGAAACCATCTTCATTTGGAAGTGGTGAGTGGTTTACAATTACAAGGGACGCGCCTGGAAACTATTGGATGTCTGCGGTTGACAATCTTACCACAGCATTTTCGACGTTTTAGAGCATTTACTCTGTCATGAAACACTAAAAATGTAACAGTGTAACAAATTTGTACGACGATTCTCTAGTGACTAGTTGCATAGATTTTATGTTTTAAAATATTTTTGTTGTCCAATTAACTCTTTTATTTTAAACATTATCACAAATACTAGCAAATTTAAGCTGAATGGAATGGAAAACAAGTATAGCAATTAAAAACGCTTTGATGCTTTCTAAATCGATTTGATTCCTAGATACAACCTTGTGTGGGTTTGGGTCGTCTATGCCCAGCTTCCAGATATACCGACTTGCCAGTGCAACCCAATATTTTCATTTCCTCTGAATTCCGGATTCACTTTTAGGCGTTAACAGTAATAGTTAAATCTTATACGAAGTCAATTCTCATAACAAATTGATTCTCATAATGCCTTATTCGCTTAAAGTGTCAATCCTGATAATATTTCATTTAAAATTTTTTAAAAGTACGAACATATTTCCAAAATTCGAGGTATTGATATGACTGTGAAAGCAAAAATAGTATCATATCACACATTTTAGAATCACAGTCCCCCTTTTAAAGTGGAATTCTCAGTATTACTATCAAGCTAAGTCTGTTTGCCTTTTGCCTAACTAGAATTGAAAATTGTGGTGTAGTTTTTAACAATTATAATTGACATATAATTATAATGGCATAAGTTATGTATTCTATACAAACTTGATGAAATAAAAAAGTGGATGAAATTCAAAGATTGTAAATTTGACTCACTGACAAGGAATGTGTAGGATTTGTAGATCTGCAATGCACTACAATTTGAATCTTAATTATTTCATCTGTTTTTAATACTGATCATAAATGTAATAACGAAACCCCAAATAGAAACAGATCCGAGCTTCGTGAAATATTTTTGTGGAAGCTCTTTGGAAAGTTCTGAATATAGTAAACTGAACTCTGTCATTTACTGCTTTGTAACTCATAGCATGTGTCATGCATTACCAGCACGGTACACGGAAGGACCCCCGATACCTTTTAACATAGAGAGATTTTCATTTTTCTCTTAAACCTTTGACGCGGACTTTAAAAAACAGAAAGACGCGGCCGGCACACATGAATGAAAAAGCTCATTTGCGTTCTGCTGCTGCCTGCACCTCATGCCTCTTTGCTCTTTTTATGCATGTGTACCGGCCGCGCCTTCCTGTTTTTTAAAACCCGCGTCGAAGGTGTAAGAGAGAAATGAAAATCTCTCTATGTTAAAAGGTATCGGGGGTGCTTCCGTGTACCGTGATTACCAGCCAATCGGAAATATCTTGTGAACATGAGAATATATTTTGGGGGGTTCTGAAACTTTCCTCTCCGCTGAACTCCTTTGCGCCTTCATGGTCTCCAGTATAAAATTTAATCAAGGAAAAGTGGTGCAAACATAAATGGTGCAACTTATTAGAAATTCATCACACATTAGTACTGTTTAGGTCGGAATTAGCCCTGTCTAAGAGTCAAATAGTATTTACACTGCCGTGCAAAAACTGTGTCAAAATTTAGCAAGATGTTAGAACATTTTAGATAAAACTTCTGGAGAGCATACGAAAATTGCAGAAATATTTAGAAGCCAAGTTCACGAGCGGATATTGAGATTCTTTGCAATATTTGTGTTATGTACAGTTGCATTCATCATCTAGGTATACTTTCACCCTGCATTCATCAAACCAGCTTCCATGGGAAAAAGTGAGTTAGCATTCGGAGTGCTTCACTACTGAGGATACATGGTATATAATATGAGCATTTATTGAAGGATATTCTAAGACTATATTATGCTGTAATACATTATGAGCCTTTTTTCAAGATATGCTTTATGTGTTGTTGCATCTATACTTTTAACCTTTTAATGGAATGAATGAAAGTGAACCAATTAAATGTACAAGTATATCTATATATTTTAATATTTGCGAAGAAACATACAATATACTGAGTCACATCATAAAATAAGAAGCCTTATGAACACGAAATGAAAGAGAGCTCTATGAGCAAGCAAATAAATCCACTAGTATTACAAACATATTTCGAAATGTTACCATCAACTCAAACACTTGTGGACCTTGGAATATCCACATTTCATTCATATCTGAGTATCCGTCCCTGCAACTGTCCTGTACATTTAGCAGCATCACAGTCAAATTGTAGGAGTAGAGAAATTACGACATTTAATGTACAAACTGCATACAAAATTTTTATTGTTGCGATTACCCCATCCATTTATAAAGAAAATCTTAAGTGGTTTACCAGAATTAATATTTGTTAAATGAAATATTAGCAACACGTTGAGATGCAGCCCCTGTAAAACAAACGGAATCGTGGACGTGTGGAAGGAAAAACGGCAAATAAAATAGTTACATGTGTGTATTAGGACACCAACAAACCATAGTCAAACAAAGAAAACATTGAAGGGTCATCAAATAATTTTTTATCCATCTTTTAGCACGTGAAACATGTTTAGTAGCAAAACTTGCTGCAAATTTTTAATATCAGAATTTCTTTTTTACATATTTTGATGAAAATTGTTCTACCACATAAATATTTGCGTCACAAGCAAGGTACCCCTTTTTACATGGAAATAAATAGTTTTTCCATTTTTACATGGAAATATGGAAAAAATCATGAAAAAATGGAAATATGTATTAATTCTTTTTTAACATTGGGCTGGAAATCATATGGCTTTGTTTACATTTTGGAAAAACCATTAAAACTTTGCAGAAATAGTTCCAAATTATTAATATAGATTATTTACGTTCTTCTAAAGACTCTAATAAAGTACTCTTCTAATTCTAAAGTATTTAGAATGTGAAATTATAGTATTTTAAGCTATTTTTCTGTTTTTTACATGAATTTATTTTTAACATGTAAAAACTACAAGCGAATATTATCATGTAAAAACATGATTTTTTCCATGTATTTCCATGTTACATGTATTTACATGTTCGTACCTTCAGCAAGACATCATACAGCACAACATTTGTAGTAAAATAATTTTAAAATAGAGTTTCACTGATCTAGTCTACATCCATCCAGTCAATAATTGACACAAGTTTTGCTCCTAACGCTTCATGAAACTGAATGGATCTTGGATTCCTCCTCTCCACAGTCAAGCATGGAATGTAGCAATCTTTAGCAAATTGTCTGAAAGAAAATTTCATTGTTGCCTTTTCGTATCCCTTATTCCTGTGCTTCTTGTCAGTATACACTGCAGATAGTCCATATCCAGGATTTTTTACTCCAGAAACACACTTCCCTTCCAAAAATACTCGACCAGACGCATTCACTTCAATGGACTGACGAATGTCACATTCTAAACCTGGTCCGGCGTACTTCCAAGTGGACAAAATAATAAATTTCTTCATTCTTGGATGGATCCACTTTCCTCACTTCTACAAGTGAAGGATTTCTATAATTAACATTGCTCATTAGTATGCTCAAAATTATTTTCACTCTGTATGTAATAACTGTGTGTATACAAAATTTCTTACTTGACTTCTAGTTTCAGGGCATCATCAATTTCCATATAGTAAAGGTTACATGGATGTACCTCAGTCACATGGCCTTTTACATCGACACTAGTGTCATGGATGAGTGTGGACACAGGTTTCTCCAAAGCTACAAACACAATACGCTCATCCCAGTTGATAACATTTCTTCCAGATAAAAAGACATTTATATTTCGTCGCCAACTGTCTCCTTTCCTTTAATTATGGCGGAGAGTGCTGATATATTGATGTGTGATCCATAATCCTGTCAAATCAAAGTAATATAAATGTACTAACACCACCAACAATAAAATATATAATTTGAATATTCCTCAAAGTAATGGAGCAATAATACTGGTTTTAAATCTTTATTCTCTAAACTTTACTACCTCTCGAAATAGCTCTGAAGCTATCCACGTGTTTTCGTTGATTTCATTTCCAAGTGTGTAAAACTAAGACAGCTTTCAAATCCCTTGTGCCTTGTCACTTGGTTTTGCATCTGAAACAAGTCAATACATAATAATAGTAAGTTTCTTTCACGTTTCAATTAAGAATAAGCGCGTACACACGTTATTTATTTGTTCTAACAAAACATGATTGAGGGTGTCTAGACTTGAGGATGGTGAGCAAACCCATTGGATTTTCAACTTTCAAAAATGACACCATGAACATTCTGGATATGATTAATTTTCTAGAAGAAATACAACCCACATCTAATAAGCAAATATCCAATAAGAAATTCACTGATTGGGTTACACACAGTGATGTCATTTTAATTTATAACAAAAATAAAAACTGGAACTGAAATCTGAATGGCTTTTATTTAAGACTATTTGCCAATGTGCAAATGTTTTGACCGGAAATTCTACAAATACAGGATATAAATTGTGAGACTTATCAGCTGCCTGTAGAGCTGTCAAAAGCTCATCATGGACCAGCCATTCATTCTTTTACCACAGCCTGCATTCATTCAGACCTGCCACCCGCTAAGCTGTCAAGCTAAATTTATGGCATGCCATAATGCACGAATCATTAACACACGTTCTTACATATGGAAATGGAACCAAACTCTTAAGATACAAGTTCCTGATATGTCGTTGCATACCAATTAATTTAAAAATATTCTATGAAATTACAGACACAAAACCATATACTTAAATAAAAAATATTTGTTTCAAAATCTTGCTCATGATACTTCTATAATAGTCCCTTACTACAGTATTTTGAAATAATTTTTCTAGTTTAGTTTTCATTGCATAAAAGATGGGGTAAATATTTCATTATATTCTCAAGTTCCCATTGATTATTCAAACGGTTTTGAGAATTTGTATATTTGCCGAAATTTATTTAGCGTCATTTTTTAAATATTTGCCTGAAAAATACAGTATTTTGCGGGTTACTTTTAAGTTTGCTTGTAATAATAATGTTACGTCTTAATTTTAGGCCTTCAGATAGCACTACTTACCCGAATAAATAAATCCTACTTACTAATGTATTGGAGCTTTCAGAAACTTTTAGAAAAAATTACTCCAATAATACGAGCTCTCAACACAGTTATGAAGAAGTATTCCTAATGCCATGCGTTCTGGTGAAAGTGTTGCGCAAATAATGTTTTTGTAATATGCATTACTTTAACAGGTTTTTACCTTATTTCTGGAATTATTAAAATTCTGGAAATCACGTTACAGCACTCAACGATTGAAATCCTGTTTAAAGCTCTGAATTCAGTTTTTTCTAATACCGAGAATGTTGGTTGCAGTACTAATGTTCAAAAATTTCAGTAATGGGTTTTAAGATTTCATAGAATTTAAAAGGATTATTATTGTGTTGCGCAAGCCATAACATTACTATGCCTTGGTTTTGGCAGTTCGTATGGTTTTTATTATGTGCATATTTTTGCTTTTCTTGCAAAGCTGGGAAAATCAGGTAGAGCCGACAATAGGATGGCATAAAAACCAATCAAGATCATATAGTCTATGCCTACGTGTTTCAAAATTTGAAGGAACATGTTCAACTATTACGAAACACATTTGTTCTGGAAAGCGCAGTTTAAACCTCCAAAACTCACGAGGAAGGTCTTTCAGCGGAAACCCTAAACTGAAAGAAAAAAGTACATGAACGCGTAGATTTTGATGCGGAGAATCAGATGCAATCGTCAAATTGCCCGAATGGTGAGGTATGCGACCGCAGGAATTTATTGAAGGTGCTTGAAAGTGCGTTGACGCGCGCGCTCTGCTCAGCACGCAACCCTCTCTGCAAGCTTATTCCTTCCTGTTGGCTCTCTCTCTCCTTCCGTTTTTTCTTCTGCTGCACACTACTTCCATGCTACGCTTACCTCCATTCTTCGCAGTTCCTGGCTTCGCTCTTTCCAGCGTTGTAGCTTCTTCTCAACTGTAGCCCCAACT
>JAQIXX010007453.1:0-10810 GCA_034700605.1 Willowsia nigromaculata | reverse complement strand
GATTTAGCTTCTTAACTGATATTGAATATTCATAATCATAACACGAACTTCACTTTGAGGGAAAATCGTATGTATGAATGTTGGATTAAAAAATATAATAGATGGCAAGGTTCAGTTCCTTGCTTCTTCATCCCTTTAGCCCTTTTACTTTATACCATATACACAATACTTGCACCTTCTTACGCGTTTTTACTCACATTTCATGTATCAAAAGTTTTAATTTTCACCAAACGTTAGATTCAAAATTAAAGTCTAGCTGAAAGAGGGAGAGTCTGGTAGGTGGATGCAGATTTTATTTATTCCACTATATGGCATGTCCGCATGTCATAAGGCTTTACTTACAAAACTCTGCGCAGGATTTGTAGAATTTTGAACCATCCATATATGTAGCTTGTTTCTTGACTTCCATTCTTTATCAAAGGACCCTGCATGGGAACTGAAGTGTCACCGCACATTATTTCATTTCAAACATGTGAATCGTTAGTACCTAGTGTGTTTATGTAGGTAAATTTCTAAACTAGAATATCATAAGTCAAAAGGGATACATTTAAAGGGGAGAACTGAGACTTCCGCTTTACCGTATAGAAAGCAGTAAAAAATCTTAAATCGTTCGGGGGTGAGGGTCCAACTTGCTTACAAGTATTTCCACAGTGAGAGAAGAATATGAGAGCACCATGTCGATGTACACAACTTGAATTTTATAAAACCTTAAAAGACAACTTTCATGTGAGCGCATTATGAGAAAATTCTGCCAGGTTTCATTTACTTTCTACCATCATCGTACGCTACTTACTCATCAATTCCAACGTTTTTATTGGGAGCTTTCTGCTTGGCTTCAGTATATGCCATGATTCCTTAGTAAAAGTGCGTATCTAAATCTAAGAAGTAAGATTTGGTAGAGAGAGTAGGGACAATAGTTGCATTGCATACTAATGTTATACCTATACCATTGACTTTTTATTCAGAGTTTTATATGACGCATATATGTAGTGTCCGCAAAACTGTCATAGTCAACTATGCTATAGGGGTAGTTGTGCTTGTTTTACGAATAAAACCAAGATTTAGAGGGGATGATGAAGCATGATACGTTTGTTTGTACTATGATCTGATGCATCTCCCTTTTCAGCTTTAATAGTGTTCCTAGCAGAAAAGAGACCGAGACGGCACTAATCCAACTTCCCTTCTCTCGCCGACACCAATGCCACCACGAAAAGGCAGGACAGGTAGCAAGATTTTTCTCATTATTATGTAAGAACAAGGGAACCAGGTATGAATAGATATAGAAATACATTTTCATACTATGAAGATGAAGTATGCAAATTATATTATTCGGCCAGTTACATACAATAATATCATGTACACAACGATTACACTTGTGACTTATCCACAAAGCTGAATATATGTCATGAATGACTGAGTTTTTAAAAATATACCCATTCATAACCAAAAATATGCAATGTGCTTTATGCGGAAAAATTAAGCTCGATTGAATCTGTAAGTTTGCCACTGCAGTACTACCACTACCCATGGACATTTTTATGCATTTGGTGAGGTTCTTGTGGTTGACCTGACTGGGCTGCTTCAGGTCAACTAAGATGGTTTACCACATTTACCACCGTTGCAATGATATGGTAGCTGAGTAGTTGACTGTTACAAAAATCCATCCTCATTATTATTCCCACTGACTAATAATAATTCAGCAGTAGAATAGATGAGGAGTTTTAAAAAAGCGTCGGTTCGGTTATTCTGTCGGTGTGATAGTGGTGGTGGTAAAGAGTTGGGAAAAATTATGATGAGGGGGATGAGACAGATTTTGGTTTGTTATTATCAGGTTTAAACACATTTTTTTGTTGTTATAATAATTTCTTTGGTCTGACTGGCTTTGGTCTTGGTCTGGTTATGGTTACTCTTTTATGCACAGACACACACACATGTCATTCATTCATGGTGATACTAACTATAAGATGAAAGTAAAAGAGTTACCGCAAATAAGTGATGGTGACTGACTTTGATTGGGTTCTGGTGAGGAGAGGACCAGCAACAAAACCAAAGATAAATAATTGAAGTCGATTTTCAGATTAAACAGGGTGGTTATCCGATTTGGCTGATGCCTGGAGTTGAAATAATAATACATACACTAATAGAATGGTTTTGCATAGGTACATACATACATACGCAGAAGAAAATCTATCTCTAGCCCTGTGTTTCTACAGTACTAGTGGTTTCGTCACGTTTAGGTTTAGTGTAATGTGTGGTTGTCGCATGCACACACAATGCCAAATCAACAAGATGCTCAAATATCACAAAATGTCCATTAAAATTTTTATTATTAGTTTCCTTTCGATCACACGATAAGCCTACACGTAATTATTTTAAATCTGTTTTTGCTTTGAATATCCTTAAGGTGTTGTCCGAACCACCACTCATCATGTAATCGGCATTAGCCCAAGACGTGCAGAGAATGTTTTCTGTGTGTCCAGTCATATTGTAGAGAGGAGCACGTGGGCTCCTCCTGTCCCACAGTTTCATGAGCTTATCATGTGAGCCGGAAATGAATAGATTTTCGTTTGTAAGGGACCAGTTAACCGACGAGACCCAGCCGTTGTGAGATGTGAACATACATTTCACTAGTGATCCCTCTATAATAAAAAACAATACGACATGGAGTATTAGACGATCCGCATATTTTTTTGTAAAGTGGGAAGTGGACGAAAACAGAATCGCCAACTTACCATTAGAACGAGGATCGTAAAGTCTGATATGGCGATCAGCGGATGATGTTATTGCGGTGTTGTTCAAACTCGACCACGAAAGATCAAAGAAAGCCTTGTTTCCTGCGATTTCAGATTTCATTCCACCCAATTCAACATCCCAAAGTTTGATAGTGTGATCCCATGATGCTGAAATGAGTTCTTTGTCGTCACTCCATTGAACGGCAGAAACGCTTTCTTTGTGACCAGCTAACGTCATTATTGGCGTCTACAACACATGAAAAAGTTAAGTTATGTTGACTATGTTGTATCTTCAAATTATCAAGTACAACCACATTTAACTGCGACGCAATACACACACACGTTATAATTGGCTTTTACCTTGGTGGTACCCTTGCTTGGATGAGAAATCTCAGCCGTTGCACCCTCATCGATAGCCTTATCCGCTGATGTAGTCCAGATCTTTAACTGACCGTCCCACGACCCACTGGCAATATGATCTCCGTTACGATCTGGCTTTACGCTTTCGACGCTCCTTTCATGGCCTTTGCAAACCCATTTACACGAGACGTTGTTATTGGAAAGGTCCCATTCCCACACCATCACAGTTTGATCATGCGAGGCACTAAAATTGACGCAACAATCAGTTTTTTACACCCCGTTTAAATCATTCCGCATGTTCGTACAAATGCTTATATTACTAATACAAGTTTACTAGAGATATTTACTATTATTAGGCGCTGGGTTGAAGTAAACTGTGTTGCCGTGAATGTAAGCAAAATTAATTAATTTTAAAACATAAGTGTACATTATTGATACCTGGCAAAAACGGTGCTATCTGAAGACGACGACACCCAACAGACCGCTTTGATGGGACCGGAATGCGCTGGAAAGCCCTGCTTATGCTTTCCTTTTCCAGTCCATAAGTGTAGGGTGGCATCATAACATCCCGTAATAATCCTTAAAAATAAAATATGTACATCAATTTATCAGTCAAAATCAGTGAAGATGTATTCTTTGCATTACTTTTAGCTTTAGTTTACACTTTACAACATTAAGTAGTGGAAATTCTGAACAATATCCGCTTACCAGGCATTTGTGGCATCTACTGCTGAAACCCAGTCATCATGCATAAGACAGTTTTCTGGCTCAGGTGCTGGAGTTCTCTCCACGTACTCTACTTCTATAATTTCCTCTACGCCTATTTTCTGCAATTTTTCCTCTTCCTTTTCTTCGGCAGTCTTTTCTTTAAGAGCTTCATGGCGCAATACTAATTCTTCTAATGTCCCCCGTAGAAATTCTCCACCAATGAGAAAGTCAAAATCCCTCGGCTTGTCAATGATATCATCCTCTAGAAATTTTTATATACCAAAGCGATTCCATTAGCAAATCACATATAGAGCAAATATATCAGAAACGATCAAACAAAAGAAGTAAACTATAAAATCTTACCAATAAGTACACGATTAATGACATTATTAAGTTCCTCTGATCCTACATTTGCAGATATAGCATAAGGGAAGTCTGGAATGGAATATCTAGAAAAAATTAAAATAACCGATGAGCATTTCAAGTAAAGTGTCATAAAAATACAACAAACATAATTGGCAATTGCTAATATAATCAATATAAGAGAAAAGTGAGCACTTACTGATCCTGTTTTGTCACAAATCGAACCTGAAGTCCCAACGAGGACCCTACAGGCTTCGTGCTTGCTTGTTCCTCTGCCATACTTCTCTGGAATTCACTTGTAATTATAATCAATCTAAAGCAAGAAATGAACTTTCGCTTTAATAGTACGTAATTAATCAATCAGTAGTTTGCAGTAACTATTTACAATCGTCAAATTCATTTGTCATCACATAATCTCTTTATTCATAGTCCATTAACCCCAACTAGCATGATATTAACTGTTCAACACTTTACCACTAACACCTGACACAACACTACTTCCGTGTCTACTAACTGTAACTGAGAAACTCCAATCAATTAATCAATCATCACTCTTGGCACTGAAAACAATTGTCAATTTTTTAATTGCAGATTTAATTGTTGTGGAACTGAGAGCGCATGAAAATTTGTACGCCTTCATGCACCATCGCTTGCCAGTGGGTGCATGTAAAATGCACATGTGATTTGTCCAACACCCGACCAGAGAGAAAAGAGAGCAAAAGACTGAAAACACTCCTTATTCAAATCTCCCACCGAAAACGTACAAGGGCTGCTCACAAACATTTCTCAACCAAGAAGCAAGAGTAGAATCTCGTTTGCTCTATTCTCTGTGCACAGCACCGTTGCGTCTTCGCGTTCACACAATCGGTTTCGCTCATGTACGAACGACCCATTGTACGCTGCATTGCATGGATGCTGGAAAATTTGTAGTTTTTGTTATGCTCTCTCTCATCTCGCATCCGAGAGAATAAACAGACTGGTATTGTGGAATTACTCGAGCGGTTGAGCTTGAAGTGTGATCATCTGTGTTCACCAAATTTCTTCGTCAAATCAAACAAATTTCAAGTGGGGTCAATTTTCCAGTGATTTCCAGTCGAGATGGAGAGGAAGCTGAGTGAAGACTTTGAGGAGGTTCCTTGCGAGAGCATTGTAAGTCAACTAATTTCATAGTTTTCACACATTAATTTGGTAATTGTGGGGTCCTTCTTGTTGTTTTGGATGGGACTGGAGAAGCATTAGGTGTATTGCTGTATAGTTTGTATGGGCTTGGTAAGGCGGGAAATGCAGACACATATGGGGTTTCCAAAAGTGTAAACATAACAGTTTTGGTTAAAGTTTCATGAGATGCTAATGATGCTATGCAAAATTTAATTACCAAAATGAGGGGTTTTAGTGCTAATGGATATCCGAGGCGTTGTAAACTTGTATGAAAAATTGTGCCTATCATGAATGCATATGAATGCTTGCATATTAGGTGTAATTATGATTTTTAAAACATGAAATGCTAACTGTCTATTTGTCGCCGATGTGGGATGGTTTTCGCAATTATGAATTAAGGGGTCAATAATTCTTTAATTAAGGCAATTATTTTAATGCTCGGCATTTCATAATTTAAAATTATATAAAAATCATGAGATTGCAAGTTACATTTTATTTTGAATGGTGTAAAATAATTGTATGATATGATTGCTTTCTCTTGCAGAATAACATTGTAGAAGGATGTCGTCTTCCCGTGCTTATGTCCACTGGAGACGATTGGCGTAAGTTTTATGAATTAGGCGAAACCTTTCGATTATTATTGATATGTGAAATGCTCAAGTGTTAAATTGATCTTTATATTTTTAATGATTTCAGAAATGGCGGAAATACTTAGTGTGAAACAGGAGCTTGACAGAGATGGGAAGCGTCACTTTTATGTACACTTTTTAGAATGTATGTTGTTCAAATAATAATCTACTATTTTCATTCAATTGATAATGGCAATGTTTACATTCCTGGTAATTTATATCATAGTCAACAAAAGACTGGACGAATGGGTCTGTGAGGATCGACTAAAGCTATCCAAAGTGTTCTACCCGAAGAAAATCACGCTATCCCGACCACCGTCTCCTATGGCTGGAGATGTCGCACCATCACTTCCACTGAACACAAGTTTAACAATGAAGAGAAAGAAAAGTCTGAAAAGGCCATTTGAGGAGGTGGCGAAAACGGAAATGGTCAATACACCGATACCTGTTGTGATTAAGGTATGTCTATTTTCATGCATTTAAATACGTCCTTCCATTCCGCCTTCCGCTTGAATTTAAATTGGCATTTCATTGCATATTATTTTTTGTAGGATGAGCCTGGAACTCCTGCTCCAGAAACTCCCGGTGGTCCACCTACACCAGGAACTCCGGGTACTCCTAGAACGACAGGAAGTATGTTAATTCAAAGCCATGATGATGTTGTCACTCGGATGAAAAACGTTGAAATGATAGAACTCGGTAGACACAGAATTAAACCTTGGTATTTTGCTCCGTATCCTCAGGTATGTGCTTGCTAAACTCGATGTTTAAGACTGTTTTCGTATTCAACTATCTAATGCGCAAATTGAAGATTGGTACTAATGACTTGGAATGCTTGGTTTTCATTGTAGGAACTGGTTGGTCTCAAATGCATCTATATATGCGAATTCTGTCTCAAATACCGTAAATCTCGCAAATGCCTAGAACGACATCTTAAGAAATGCAAGCTAAAACATCCACCTGGCAATGAGATTTATAGGAAAGGGTATATATCTGTCTTTGAAATCGATGGAAGGAAAAACAAGCAATATGCTCAAAACTTATGTCTACTTGCAAAGTTGTTTCTTGATCACAAAACGCTGTAAGTTTATTTATAATGCCTACTTGTTTACTGAGCTGCCATGAACAAAACATTGGCTTGGGATTTTTGAAATTATGCATTTATTGAATTTTCTGTTCGCAGTTATTATGACACAGACCCGTTCTTGTTTTATGTGATGACGCAATTCGACAATCGCGGTTTTCATTTGGTGGGCTATTTTAGTAAAGAGAAAGAATCATCGGAGGACTACAATGTCGCTTGTATTCTGACGTTGCCCCCATATCAAAGAAAGGGATTTGGAAAACTGCTGATTGAATTTAGTATGGTTCTATTATATTATGTAATCTAATATGTATTTTAATGTTACCAAAACTTATACTAACGCCTCTATCCTACATCCATAGGTTATGAACTGAGCAAATTCGAAGGAAAGTTGGGTTCTCCTGAAAAACCTCTCTCAGATCTTGGGCTGCTCTCTTACCGAAGTTTCTGGTCCCACACAATTCTCAACATCCTCTTTACTCAAAAACCGACCGGCGACAACGATAGAGCTCAAATTACAATTAAGTATGACACTTCATTAGTTGCTAAATATCACGTGCTGATATATGCTTCATTAAGAAAGCTGTACATTTGAGAGTTTTTTTAAAGTTATTAATGGCTGCTTGTTTCTCTATCGAATTTCAGTGAGATTTGCGAAATGACTTCAATGAAGAAGGAAGATGTGATTTCCACCCTGCAAAACCTAAATGTTATCTCATATTACAAAGGAGGCTTCGTCATTGTACTCACAAAGGAGATGATGAAGAACCACGAGAAAGCATCCAGAGCCATGAAAATTGATCCAAAGTGTTTGCACTGGACACCAAAAGACTGGTCGAAACGAGCCAAGTGGTGATGTGAAGCAAGACACACGTTTAGTAAAGTAAAATCAGAAAAACGTGTGTAGTCTCAGTAGTATTGGATATAATTAAGTATTAGATGTAAATATGAAATATATAAGTATCCATTTCATAGTATATTAGTTGGAACTTCTACATGTGTAAATTTTCTTAATACTATCGCATTTCTCGTTTTTAATACTGCAAATTGGTATGTGAAAAAATTCTTTGTATTAAGATATTTTATACAATGTTTATGGTATATGAGACTTGAGATATGTAGCAATACTGTTAAATCATTAATCTCCAAAAATATCAATTGTCCATTACATTCAAGTAGAATTATTTAGTGAAGTTTAGTGATGATGAATGATGTTTGATATATTTATTGCATTTATCATTAGCATTGAAGTAGATATATAGTGTATAAGGAGGTAAGTAGTTGTTTTTATAGGTGCGTAGTTTATCTACAAGTAAACTTGTGGTCAAATGCTCGTTTTTGCATATATGCAGAAAACGAGAGAAGAATATTGGATTTATTGTTGTTGTTGTTGTGTAAATTGAGTTCACAATGTACCTTGTTCCAATTTATTTCTGATTCGCATTGTATAAAACGCTGTAATTTACTCCAGATGACACAATATTAAAAATGGCTAGATGGTGTCGCGTAATTCCTTTAGATACATAATTTTTGTAGCACATAACTGATTTTTGTCTAAACATTTAATACTTTAGAATTTAGCGGAAAAGTAGAAAACTAGTGTGATTTAAGTCATTTAAACACATATTGTTATGTTGCTTCATGAGTTATTTATTAATTTTTTACTGTCCCTAATTTATACGTCGTACCGTACGTGATACTTCAGATTCTGTACTGATTCTGAATGTACGTTCATCCTTCATTAATACATCGTTACAAGTATTCTGAAAGAAAATAAATGAGAGCGAAAAAAACACAAAAGTCGATTGCATAACATTTAATAAATAATTACTTTGAAGGTTACTTCGCTTTCAACAAACCTTACTTACATTCGCTTTAAATACACTTCATGAAGCCACTTTACAAACTTATGTATTCATCAAAGCTTAAGTAATTTTGTCGTAAGAGCATTATAAACAATTGGTTTCTTTTATGCAACGGTACGTTTTTAATTAGTGTTAACTATTCATCCAATTCCAATCTTGCATACTCCAGTTTTATCCACATTTAGACACATTTGCATTTCTTTATGGAATAAATAGATAACCGGGCCTAGAATTATGTGAATTATGACTATATGCATGACTCTGGCTGGACTGCAAAATACACACTATATTTCTTCGTGAAGGAGATAATTTTTCATGGTGCCATTGTCTCCTCTTTAACCGAACTCATTAATTGATCATTAAAGAAGAGAGCAGTATAAGTGTGTCTTTACTAACAAAATTGTAATGTAATAATGTGAGTAAGCTACAACATAAGTACATGAAGACTGACGACTAATTAATGGCAAAAATAAATTACTTCATCCCATCTCCATTCTCATACCTTCTTATCTCATTATCATTTCTTCGCCCCTAGTTAAATGAATTTGATGTGCTATATTTTATACTCTGTTGGCTTGAAGGTTTTTGAAAAGAAAAGTTAGACAAGAATATGACAGGCAAAGACAATTATAATGTGGTGTAGCCCTGTTACCTACACGCTGTTGCCCTTCCAATCTCCTTATGCATATTATGTTGGAATCTAATGGCTACTTCGGGGCATTGGGAGATCCTCAAGAGTTTCACACAGTCAACAGTTGCATTACAGCAAGAGCCAAGTGTTGATGAGCTCAGCAGAATTGGAAACTTGGAAAATTAGAAGTAGAAGGGTAAAGTAAGCAGAGAACTGCACAATGTGGAAGTTTTAAGTGTTCCTCATTAATATTAAATCAAGGACATGTACAATTTTCTGTGCATAATGCTTGAAGATGTTTCACAAACTGTTTTCACATGCATGTACTGCGAACAGAGACAAGTGTAGCTCAAGACAAGTACAGTGTTCACTAATCATCATCCGCATCCTATTCTATTGTTAAAGTCCTTCCAAACTTTTTGAATGATAGTCATGTTTTAAGCGTTTTTGCTAACACTCATTTCACTCTAAGCTGATCTGTATGAAAATTCGGGTGCTTAACGTATGAATAATGCAAATGTAAGGTACACATTTTTTATTCTTGATGATGCATATCTTGCAGGTTAATAAGGCATGTAATATTTAACAATATGGTATTACAGTGAAATAAAGTAGAGGTGCTAGGTGCTATACAGGCACGGGCTCACCTGTAAAAATGATGAACTTGGTTCGTGGGGCATTGTGATACCATCAATAGTTCTCATGCTTTTATTGTTCTGAACAAAGTTACATTTTTTACTGACAGTTCTTGTTTTACATTATTTTCTAAATATTATCTCAGACAAGGATTTTATGGCAATGAGTATGCAAATCATAAATTATAGTTATGCGGCTGTGGCAAAATTTATGAAGAAGTAATTCACAAATTCCATCTTCTTCAATTGCTTCATGTTCACGTAGAATCATCTAAAACATGTATTGTTGCAAGTGTCAGCGATTTTCACTCGGGGAAAGTTGAATTTGTGATTCTAAATTTAAGCACATTAGTTTTGGCTGAATGTTGAAGGACGATGGGCTCATCTTGATCATCATCGCGAGGACGAGCATCTCGTTAGGTTTTTTCTAACATTTCCGACTATTCAATTTACCATTCAAGGGGAATTAATGCAGATATGCATGTACAAGAAAGGGTTTTGTATAAGATGAAAAATTCAGAATTATGTTGATGGAGCTGATAGCTGCGAAAAGCAGGAACGTAATGTGTAAGGAGCGGATTCGTATGAGATGTCATGTTTTTTATGCTAAGAGTTACAGCCCCGGGCTTCTGGATGTGGGCGAAT
>JAQIXX010007452.1:0-10813 GCA_034700605.1 Willowsia nigromaculata | reverse complement strand
TTAACCGTTATGAGAACTCGATTATGGGAATTGGCTCTTTATGAGAACAGGATTATGAGAATTTTCCGAAGGCGTTTGGATCTTCTTTATACTTACTGACTAAGAATGAGAACAAGCAAGAAGAGAAAATAAAAAAAGCAAAAAAAAAGTTTTCTTTTTAAAAGAAGAATAAGCAGATATGACATGGTGAGAGGGAGGAGGATAGGTAAGGCAGAGATGATGATGACGTTACTACTAAGTATGTTGGTACAAAAAGGATGAAAAAAAGACTCAAGAGGAGAACGGCACTTTGTTATAATACATGAAAAAGAGAAGAAAAAAATCATTTGATCGTCTTCTCCAGTACGTTTGCTTGTATCAAGTGAAAGGTATAGAAGGAAAGATGATATATGTATGCGTAATATGCACACCTTCGTAGTTTCGCTTACTTGCTCCGGGTAATACTTTTTTCTACACTCTTTTTCACGAGCAAGTTTTCTTTGAAAAGCTGAGTTTTTGAGGATAGAAAGACGGAGAGAGTTTCGTTTTGTTACAAAAAAAATCATTTTTCTTTTTAGGTGGATTGGTTAGTTTGCTATACTTACCAGACCAGGGACTTGAGTATCCCTTCCTTCTCGTCTCGTGCGGGAGAAAGAACGGAAGAAGGGAAAACGAGAGATGATTTAGCTCATAATAACTTTGGAAAATCTTTTTAAAGAATGTGGTTCTGAGTAGTCAGATGTAAGACCACAACGAAGTTCCCAATTTGTGGTATTCCAGCAAAGACTAGTCAAAGGGGAGAAATACTACGATTTTATGTTATGGGGGCAACCAGTGAAAGAAACAAAATACGCTTTTACTGAATGTGATTATCAGTTTAAAGTACAACCAATGGATTGGATTGGGTTGGATGAAAAACTCGAGATCTTTCCGGTAATTCCAGATACCTGCATTATTATACAATGATTCCAGTTTCTAGTTACGAGTGTCAAGCCTGACATATTGTTTACTGGGTAGTGGGCATATTGCGGTGTTGATACAACGGGAAATGAAATGTAATTGTGAATTGTAATTTGACTTGATAAGTGAGTGGCGCAATAAGGCACGTAATGTTTACATTTCATTCTATGAAAATTGAATAGATAATAGTGTTTGTCATTATACTAAAATGTTAGATTGTGTGCCAAATGTAAATTCGTTATTGGATGATTACACGGTGTAATTGTAATTCATCTTGTAGGATAATGTAGCAAGGTAAGACAGGTAAGGCAAGATATTGAAAAGTAACCTACTGTGTCTTTATCAAGAGACAAACAGTTAGTCAGGCGGAGAGACAAGTGCTTCAAGTATCATTTAAGAAATGAGTGTTTCACAATGCCCCGTCTTCACTTTCGTTTTTGACTTGTATTTCCGTGACGGATGTGAATGTATTTACTGCTTCGAAAGAGAAGAGAAAGGTACGAGATGACGAGACAGGGCGAACAGACAGACTGGCAACGACTAGACACACAAATCATATTAAAAGGTTAAGCCTTAAACTCTGCACACCAGCAAAACTACCGAAAACAGTAATACCTACAAGTGGAGAAAAGAAGAGGATAAAAAACGTAGTGTTTGATATCATTCAAAAAATTATTTTCTTTGAGTAATTGAAATGGGGAATTATATGATGTGTGGAGGAGACGGAGAAAACGGCAGGAATAATAAAGTGCTCTCCTCTGCCTCCATCCGCTCCTTTCCGTTCCTTTACTCCTTATCATAGTACTCCAGTTAGCAGCACGTCTCGCAAATGCATCTAATATTCATGCATGCATTATATTATGTGCGAGTCTATTATGAAAGGCAACGTAGAGAGTTTGCTGCTGTTATCCCGACTCTTTTCTCATTTCATCTCATCTCTTCGATCTCATCATCATCTCATTTTTCTCCTCTCTCGGAAAGTCTCTGGATATGCTACCTAATAATAATATGTACATTTTAATGATAAGCGTGGCAGTACGTGTTTCTCTAGTGACGATATGGCAGTGATGCTGTCTCCTCTCTGACGGTTATGGTAGCACTGATGATGACGATGCAATATACTGTGAATGTACACCTTAACTAAAGGTGTAGGTTCATGAATCAAAATGACGACAGGAACGCTGAAGTTGGTATGAGATCAGTCGTATATTAGTTGGCGGTTGGTTAGCATCCCATCATCATCACTATCACAATCTTTATTACAAATTCACGTAGTAGTCCTCGCAAACGTTAACATCCATGCATGCATATGCATCTTTCGAATGAGAAGAAAGTTGCTAAATAGGAAGAGGAGGTCTTGGCTTCCTTCTGGAGAATACATTTGCTAACAAAGAAGACAAAAAATGTCTTCTTTACTTTGATGTCCCATATCCTTAAAATGAAATGTGACAGCGACCAGGAGGAAGATATGATAATAGTGTTATCCTACGACTACTGTAGCTGAGAGTGAGATCGTGTGAAAAAATTACATTAAATTCATCCATATCCAGTTTAGAAATGCGTATTACAAGGGGACGTGATAGCACACACACACATAATAATGGCATTGTAGCATAGGTCGCAATCACAAAGTAGAATATTAACATGAAAATACTCAAAGAGAGACGACGACGGAGAGCCAAAGAGATTGAGAGAAAGGAACAAAAATGCTGTTCAGTCTGTTCGCGTCACTCTCCTCTCGTTGCTCTGCCGTTTGATGAAAAAGGAAAAAGACGCTGAATGACACTTTACTTGTTGTACAAAATATTTTGCACAACACACACAGCAGAGCAGGGAACAGTGCACGGAGGAGACTACTTTAGAATATAAATATATAGGACACATGCTGATGATGTTCATAATAATCATCTTGTCATGAATGACTACTGCTATTTTGCCTCACCTCTTCATCTATTTTTTCTCTCGTCTTTTTGTCTAACCAGCCAAAAGAGAGAAGATTCGCAGTCCGTCGGTTGGTCGGTGTACACGGGGTGAACATGAAAGCACATTATTGCATACCATATTCCATACCATACTCACTCATCATTTCACTCTCCATTGCAGAAGAAGCGGTAAGTGTAGTATATAATGTGCAATATAGCTATAGGCTTATTCTCAAATGGAGGTTGATACTGGATTGGATGTTTTTTTTTATAAAAAAATCATCTTACTTGCTTTTATCATGATTGCTGCCTCAGTACAAAAAAAAGTGTAGGTAAATTGTAAGTTTGAAGTCTAGTAAGTAGTAGTGGAGTCGTCGTCAAAAGTCAAAACCAAAAGAATGGGATGGGGATGATGGTGATGACGATGTCATTGTTCAAAAAGTATATTAATGGCATATAACACGACGTACAAGGCAAAAAGGAGCATATTTATGAGCCACCTTTTTTTATCTTGAAAAAAAGAAGCTCATAATAATAATATGCATGTATATTATTGTTGC
Source organism: Willowsia nigromaculata (assembly GCA_034700605.1). NCBI lineage: Eukaryota > Metazoa > Arthropoda > Collembola > Entomobryomorpha > Entomobryidae > Willowsia > Willowsia nigromaculata. The sequence continues at coordinate 7,392 of JAQIXX010007452.1, read as the reverse complement.
TGGGTATTATCACACACATGGCATGGCACACATGACGAAAACGAAAATAATAATAGACGACATGATGCCAGGAGCAAGCCGCCTACTACGAAATAAATCCTCCTAACATCAACATCTATATATGAAGAGAAAAAGCCCAAAAGCCGATTATTCTGATACAAATACACGTAAGACGTAAAGATGAAGGAAAGCGAGTAGGATGACTTGCTGTTGCTCGGTGACTGAGTGAATGAGTGATGCTACCGACGTGGTACTTCTCTGTACAATATGGACTATATATGCAGATGTTGTTGCTGCTGGTGCTTCTGCTGGTTAAAGTGTATTGATGAATGATGATATGATGGTGCAAGTGGTGGCAGTGGTAGTTACACACACCGTCTTTTTGAACAAATAACGACAAGAAGTAAAGTTCGAGATGGAAACTCACCACCATCACCTCCACCGAAGACGCCGCCAATAAAGATGGCACTTGCCTGTTTTCATCTTAGGGTCCTCGCTTCTGTGTGCTCTCCTTATGTCTCTTTCTTTGTGTGAATGCAAGAGGAAGAAGTGTGGATGGGTACGTGTTCCGAGAACGTACTTATTGACTTCTCTCTCGTCTCCTCAACAAGCACGCATACATGACAATAAAGGCAACAGTGTCGTCCTCGTATAGACATATTATTGTAGTCATTCCACTCATTTTTACTTAAATCGCCTGGAGGCTAGTTTATGCTTTCACCCCGTGACATTCTGTCGGCTTGTTAAAAAAGTTTTTTCAATGGAGAAAAGATAAGATTTACTGCTATTGAAGATGACACCGTCATTGTTTATTAAGCTTGCAAGAATTTGTGATGTATGTAATACAGATTTTCAGTGGGAAACATGTCTATTGACTACATAGCCTTTCAATATAGGCATGTATAATGCATGCATTTTGAAGAACAAGTTTTTGCGCCATGTCTCCTTTATTTTGTCAGAGTTTTTCCACAGATATGAGATACCACTTGTTGTAGTCATTTTTTATTTGTTAAATATTAATGACATCGTGCTATTCACACGACTACACTATTCATTTGTTCGCGAAAAAAATCATCCTTGATGTATGCCTCATATTAATGCGACCCATTGGTTCCAGACGAAAATGTATACCCCAATTTCTCGCCAAAGGGCATCATCTATTCAGCAAAAGTGTCTCCTCTCTGCGAGATAAACATAATATCAACATTTTTAGTGAAGCATATCCTCCTGATGATGAACGTATTCAGGACAATGTTTTTAGTTGTTGTAGTACTCGCATCACTACCACCACCACCACCACGTTGACATCAACTTCATGGTCCAAGTGAAAGAGATCACCCATGCAAACGACGTCAAGCAAGGACTTAGGCCTTCTATTTCAACCACAACGCCAACCACGACTCTCTGCTGCAGTAGCAAACATTCAGTACCACTGCTGCTGCTGGACAAAGTTTGCTATTAAATTAGCAGACAGGGTTACATTACATGTTGATGCTTGCTGGAGTGATGACGATGACACGAGCTACAACACATCCGTCCTTGTGGAATAATAGAATATCTCATTCCCCATTCCCATCATACCATCACTCAAGCTTTTATTGATTCCAGTTGCACCAGCAGCACCCTAGGCTTTCTCAATACAGAGTACATATTACAAAGAATCTGCCTTCAGTCAGTAGTTGTAGTACCTATATATTTAGTTAAAATAAAAATCATGTCAATCGGGATGAGCGCCGGTTGCTCTTGTTGTTGCCATTTCTCCTCAGCTCGTCTCTCTCCTGTTGTTGTTTTTGCTGGTGATTTTTGAGAAGCAAATACGGCTGCTGCCATCAACACCATTATTACTTGGGTTCCCACTACTCCTTTTTCACCTCTCCTCACTTCTGAAAGTATTAGGAAGTGAGTGAGCTTTGGCATAATGGGATAGCACACCATGTCAGCGTCAGCATGCACAACGAGCAGAGTCATTGATGCATGCATGCAAAGCATGTACCTTTCTCTTCTATTCCTCCTCCGAGAAAAAGGTATGAAATTTCAGAAGAGGATTTCCGGATGCTTCATTTTTCGCTTGAATACTAGGTGACAAAAAAGAATTCGCATGTCATGTAGTGTCTCTTCTCTCTCCCTCTTTATATCCCACTTAATATTCTCACTACCTTCCTTTATCTCTCCGTATAATATTGTTTTATGTTGCGCTCGAGCTCTTCCATGGCATTATCATCGTTTTCATCGTAATATATTATAACTCCTTCCTGCGCTGCTTCAAGCGACGACGTAAGCAACGCAGCAGCGTCGACAACGAAAACCAAGGTGATTATGCTACATGAATCACTCAACTCACTCACTTTGACTACCACCTCACTCTACATTATTATTTTTATTAAATCGCGTCGACCAGCGCACTGCTAAAGCATTTTTAAAGATCTGTTTAGGTACCAGCCCGCCCTGCAAAATTGTGCTTAAATTATAACAATCATGAATGGATTTGTTTATCCACAAACGAGCATGATCAAAACTTTCTTCCATGAAAAATGCGACGCATGTATTTGATAATTGGTCGCTAGCTTTAACTCTGCCTACATCAGAGCGCGACGGGGCACCATGAGAACACAAAAACCGTCCCCGAGTTGTGGGGATATATTCGGGAGTTGGGAGTTGGCAACCAATAAGAAACAATACAACACAGTAATCATATATTTGCATGAAACGTTTAAAAAGAAATTTATTGAAAGACTCTTTAAAATTTTTCAAAATGAGAACGAAAAGCTTTTATAATCACTGGTTAGTGAAACGCTAAACGCGCTTTTTAAGCAAAGCGTTACATCCAGATGCATATTATTATTGTAACGATGCATACATGTATGTCTAGATTCTTTTTATCCTCGATTTTCGTCGTCTCGCTGGATTTTTCGCTCTCGTTTTTATCGTGATCTATTCGCTATTTCTTAAAAAAAAGTACGTGAATGTATATTGAGTTGATATATGCACATCTTATATTTAAGCATCCGGGCGTACTGGTGTACTAAGGCTTCTTTTTTGTTCAAAACTGCAAAAATAGGAAAAAAATGCCATACTGCCCTACTACGTCTTCATCGCATCATCTATTCACACTCCTCTTTTTTTATCCTCTCATCTTTTTATACACATTTTTCTACCTCTCTACCTACGGCTTCATATTATGCTTCTCGAGACTACTTTTTCATGCATGTCCATCATCATTTCAAGATGCATGCATACATAATATTATGAACTCTTTACTTACAGAGCACACATACATCCTGTAAACGCCTATTATCATCATCGCATCGTCGTCATTCCTACGAACTCCCACAACTACAATAATAATACTTTACTGCCTTTACTGCTGCTTCTACTCCAACGAAGATTGCTACTTAGATCCAAAAGGAGAAAAAATCAACCTTTTAGTTGTAGACATGAAATGTGTATACACACTTATTATTACGGGTAGACGCACATTCATGATGATGTTTTTGTTGGTTCCTTTCCTTTGCTGCAGCAGATTCCATGCCATGCTACCCAATTCATCTAGTTGATCATCCACAAAATCCACACACACACACACATGAGACATAAGAATATATATAGTTGCCTACTCAACATGAACTAACGAAGACTAAATATTATTATGTACATAGGCAGAACTCAAAGTACACATATATAAATATACAAACAGAGATGATCATGTTTCTCCAAGACTCTGTTTTCGTTCTAGTCATCTAGAATCTATAAGGTACAAGTTTCATGTGGCGTCTCTCTAATAATGTCTACTGATCATCTCCATTGCATTACAGAAAGCAAGAGTCTCTTGTTAGTGTCTCCTTCACGAACACCACCACCACCATCACTGCTGGGCTGCTGCTGTACGCTGCTGGTTAGCTATCAATATTATTATTCTGCAAATGTATCTGATGCAGTTTAGGCATTATGTATGGACATACATTAAGTTGGAGAGAAGAGAGTCGTAATCGACGTAATGATTATTGTAGTGTGAGTCTGTGTACAATGTAGCATAGTTACAGCGATATGCGTTAATCAGGCAAGTGTGTGTAAACACACCGTAAAACTTGAAATAATTGCCAGTGCTCGTTCACTCATTGATTTACCATGGAGCCTCACTGGGGCCAGGGTTTTTAACATGTAGTCATTCTTCTGGAGAAAGTCGTTTTCTCTTTTTATTGTGCCAGGGAAAGCATATAGGAATGGGATAGTGGGAAGCATTTTTTTCATATTTAAAAAGAAAGCATGTCATGTAGCCAAGAGTGGTCTGCATCGCATCCATGTGACCTAATTTCAATTCATCATTCTATCAGTAGGTAAAATCTGTGCATCATCATTATCCCACTACTACTACTATTATGATTAGTAAAAGTTGGTGTAAAGTCGAAAATGACAGATATACACACGATATAACAATACATTATTATGCATATAGCACATAGATACTAATCAGAGCGCTCTGTGGTGAGGACTGAGGACCCAGTTACATTTTTAGAAAACTACGGCATTTTTTTTCCTCCTTTTTCGCCTATTATGTTATTGTTCTCTGCTCATATTCTGTGTATGCAATGCACTCACTCATTCACTGACTTTTTATACTCCAACTTCTCTCTCATCCCATCCATCTATCTACCACACATTTATTGTTATGCTGGTACTCAATTCAATAGTGCTCTGCTCTCACTTCTTTTCGCTAAATTCTCTCCTTCGTTTTTCTGCGTTCTATTTGTCGTTCGCTAAATATACATGCTTATAAAGGAGTAGACATCTCATAGGAGCACAAAGACAATCAGACAACTACTAAAACAACTCGACGAGAGTAAGCATCTTTTTGTATACCTTGGAAGAAGCTCTTCTTCTCCACTTCTTCTCCTTCGTTTTAGAAAAAAGGGTTATGTACATTTTACACTTACGCTTGCTGCTCCTCCGACTACACAACTACTTTACTGCTCACTAACTCTCTCAAATCAGCAGAAGTAAGCAACAAAGTAAGTAGTTAGTGTTGTTGGTTTGCTCTCGCTTTTGTGTGTGAGGAGCAAAGCAGGAGCAGAATCATCGTCATCATCCCAGTAGTCGCATATCGCATCATCATCATCCTCGTGTTTTCTGTTCTCTGTGTCTACTCTTTTTTAAGAGAAGTACCGACAGACGACCAGCACCACCATCAGCCAGTCAGCCAAGTTAAGTACCAATTGGATGCACACACACAACAGTGCCTGTAGTAAACCCTTTATATATATTTTTTTATTCTCCTTGTATTCTACTGTCACATTACTTAACTTTACTTGTATTCCACTCACTCTTCCAAAAAGAGAGGAAAAACGCCATATACTCACTTATACTATTATCACGGGCAGCAGAGCAAAAGCAAAAGCCTCTCTTCATTCCTTTTTCACATTTTATTTGTATTTTTCTTGTGTGTCTCTATACTGCCGTGTGTGTATGTGTGTCCTACGCCAATCCACCAACAACTTGGTTTCCGTTTCCACTACTATACTTACTCCAAGAGAGGATGGAATCGAATGGCGAGCAAAGAGGAGAAAAACAAAGTGCAAAAGCAAGCAACGCGATATAGTAGATATGTAATAGTCGAATATGTAATAGTTCCAAAAGACTACCACCACCACCATCACGGCTTCTTCTATACTCCTACAACTACAACTATGTTGCTCCTCAATCTGCCATACCACCTTACATCTTTTGCACACAGTAAAAAAGCCTCTCTCACACTCAGTCAGAATTTGGCTATACCACTACTACCAGCAAAGCAAATTCATCTCAAGCAAAAGAAGACCTTATGCCTTATGCACAGTTTCTTTTCGCCTTTTTACATACTTTTATAATACAGCCGTATAGACAGAGAGACATAATATTGCATTCTACTACTCAGAATTGGAAGGCATTTTGTACCTTAGCAACATAGTGTATAAAATATAAGAGGAACTAGATATTACGTATTATATCATCGTCATCTAAACTACCTAGTCTACATAATATACATTCATTTTCATATAATACAGCAAGTCATAGATGAGGAGACGAAGACGAGAGAGGAGGAATACACACACGCAAGCAAACACATTATTATTTTGGCTGCTTGTCGTCTTCTTCTCCACTTCTTGCCGTGCTGTGTGAACATGCATTCTACATTTAATAAATATTGAGGAGACTCACATTCACCTCAGTTGTACTCGAAACTCAACTCTTCATTTCTATCTCTTGTCATACTTCCACTACTACCAATAGCAATGCAAGTAATAGTAATAGGTGCAGTAGTAGTTGCTGGTAGTACAATAATATTCTATAGAATTTAATTCTTCTCGGCAAACACACACACACATACAAACTACTACTGCACGGATGACTGAGGACAGAAGAGAATCGGGTTCCTCTCTCATCATCGTTTACCTTTTATTTTCCTCGTGAACTGAAATGCCAGGCCAGGCCACCTCGCCTTAACTAAGATTACTATCATCATGTCCTAGTACAATCCAAGCAAGATACTACAACCAGTAGGTATTTTCCCTACGACGAAGACTTGGCGAACCTTTTCTCTCTCTCTCTCTAGAACCATTTTTTTACCGCTGTAACAACAACAAAAAGAGAAAAAGAGGCGACCAAACTGGAGCAGTATAGCATTCAAAAGTAACTGCTACTGGCTATTTCCACTCTCAGACACACTCATCTCATCTCTCTCGAATATTTCCAGTCCAGCTCAGGCTAGTAGACAAAAAGAGAGAGAAAAAGTGGTGGAACTCAACCTGCCACTTTTCTTCTCCTTCTTTTCTCTCTCTCTCTTTACCAGGCATTATTACTATTGACCATATTCTCCATGATCATCTTTCTCTCTCCTAATCTTTATTGTAATCTTGATCATCATCATAATAATCATTCAGAGAAGGAGAAGAAGAAGTAGAGTGGTGGTGGAAGCAGGAAAGCACATACAATTTCATAAATGCAGAGTCCGTAAAGGGAGAGAAAAAGTGGAGCTCATAATAAGTAGACGAGTGGAAAGAGAGGAAAAGAAAGGAAGAAAAAGGGAAACAACAACGTTCTCATAATCTCCTTTTTTCTTCATCTCTTTTCTTTTGCCCATTTCTTCGCTGCCCCTTCTGCCACCACTGCACTGCTTGTAAGTAAGTAAGCGAAGAGCACTCAAATAATATAACACGGAGTGAGAGTGAGAGAGAGATAAAGAAAAATATGTATCAGTTGTGTCAGGAGGAGGATGAGAATCTTCATCCAATCCAATCCACTACCACAACACAGGAGGAGCAGCACCCACCACAAAAATTTCTGCTTCATGTCTCTTTTATCCGAATGATGTTGATGTGATGTGATGTAGCCATAAATTCTATTGTTCTCTCTTGCTAC